>PVKB01005556.1:0-86917 GCA_004027205.1 Ctenodactylus gundi | reverse complement strand
GCCAAGAGAATTTTTTTCCACAGTGCTGCAAAAATGAGCATTAGCACCTGTCCCAAGCAGTTGGTGATGGCTGTACCGAGCCAGTAAAGAGACACCATGGGGCATGACAGCTACTCACAGCGGAGGGCGGCGACCCAGGAGTAGCTGTTTCTGGCGCTTTCCAGCCCCACTACTGCCCAGGTCCTAGCCCCTAGCTTTCTGTGTCGCCGATTCCCCCATCCCTGTGGCAGCCCGTGACTAGGGGACACACTGATGCCAAGCCCAACCAGATGCTGTCACCTGTAGGTGCCCTTCCCCTTCCTCAGGTGCTGGCAGCATTGGGGATTGACACAGCCTCATTGCGTTCCACAAACGGATCACCACTAGCCTCCAAAAATGCTGGTGAGAGAAGGCATGCAATGAAATCGAGAGCATCGGAAGGCTCTGCTGAGGACGACAAGTCACTCCAGTCGGAGCCTTACAACCAGCGCAGGATGGTAAGGGTCGGGTCAGCGCTCCGCAGGTCCCTCACTATGAGGCTGCTGGGGAAAACAGGCCCAAGTGAACAGGGGTTTGTAAAGGGAAAGAGCTGGAAGCGCAGAGACCAGGGGGATATTTTAGTAATCCAGACAACACCCCCTCCCATGAGGCCTAAACTAGGACAGAGACATTTTATATGGGTTATTATGATCTTTATAGGGGGAGGAGATCAGCAAGATTAGGAATGTGGAATGTGGAAGAAAAGGAAAAGGAACCCCACGGGAGTTGTAGGTTTAGGATTGGCACTCAGCTTGGTGGTGATTCTAAGACGGGGCATTAGAGGACAAACCCAGCTTGTAGGCATTTTAGTTATCAAATGCCTGACGTCTACAAATTAAGGCAGGACAATTTTGTTTTAGCTCAGTTCCAGAAGGTCTCAGTCCATTCATGGATGACCAAAAGTGGTGGAAGCACATAGCAGAGCTACAGCAAGAGATCTGTTCATGGCTTGGCTGACAGGAAGCCCAGTGAAGGAGGAAGGGCAGATCTACCCTCGGGTCCTGTCCCAGTGATCCGCCCCTTCCGGGTCATGCCCTGGAGCTCCACCTCTTAACAGCACATGGTTCCATCAGTATCACACTATATCCAAATATGTGAATCTTCTGGGGACATTCCAGATCTACATATAACAGTAGAGAAGAGGGGGAACCCATACTGGGCATCTGACCTCGAGGTGCTGTGAACATCAGAGGTCGGTTTCCTTCAGGTGCTCTGATGAACAGTCCCAGAGCTGGTCGCTGGGGTTTCCTTGTCTGTGTGCTGACATCAGTCACACACTCGTGCCTCTGGCCCTGCAGCTTGAGCTGTCCCCTGGTGTTGGCACAGAAGAACCCCACGCCCATGTCTGTGTCACAGGTTAGCCTAGGCATGGCTGCAACATCTCACTTAGACCCTATGGCAGTTCTGGCCCATCGTGACCTTCATCCTCCTGCTCTAAGCCGCCCAACTGTCCACTCATCAATTTTCCTTTCACTACCGCCCTACCGCAAAACTCCTGTGCACTACTATTCCCGTTCCATAGGTCTGAGTGATACCATTCCTCACATCCCACATGGCAGTGTGGAAGTGAGGGTGGACCTGCCTTCAGACCTCCTGCCCTCACTCCTCCATCTCTCTTTCTGTGCTCCTCCAGCAGAAGCTGCACTTTTTGCAATTCTATCTCTGTGGCCCCAGATTCCTCCTTACATGTGCGTATGTAGGCAGGTGGACAAGCACTGTGGCCTAAGAGATGCACCCATGCTGAAGAACAGATCTGTGTCTCATCCTTTTTCTACCTTCCTCTGCCACTTTTGGGCAGCACCTGGCATGCACAAATAGATGACTGTTCAGAGGATGTTTCAAAAGAATTTGACTAGTGCTCTGACAATCACAGAACAGGCTGAATCATAGCTTCCACAGAAATGCCAACGACACTCTGAATTGGACTCAAATTTCTCCCATTCAGTCAGTCCTACACAGATTAGCAGCTGGATGTCCGAGAACTGTTGGATGTGTGTGCTTGTCCCTCCAGTTAAACTTACCTGCTGAAGGGAAAAAGAGAAACAGGGTGTTGTCCATTCGACAGTACTGTTGGACTGGCTCATAGAAAGGACCAAAACATGGCTTCTCCTGCAAGGACTTCCATTTGGATGGCAGAGGCTGATTTAAAATTAGCTTGTGTGTAAAGTGCTATATTAGAGAAACTTAGAAAGCATCCTCTCTTACAAGATGACTGTGCATCCGGAAAAGCTTTCGACAGGGGGAAACATTGAAATAAACAGGAAAGAGTGGACAGGGGCTCCTCCCATAATTGAAAATTTGGGAGTGCTTAGAGAGGAGCATTTTCCAGGCAGGAGGAATAATATGTATGTACAAAGACAGAAAGACGCCATTTGGGGGTTTCTCTAATTGGCTGGCTAGGGTCCATTCTTCTTTTCCCAGGTGTGTTTATCTGGTAAATGGACCTTAGACAGTATTTATATAAAGCCATTTTCTGGCTGATAACAATGAGATAGAGGTTGGGGGTTAGCAAAGATTTCCGGGAGCCTACGTGAGACCAGCTGATCTAGCTGGGTGATACCTTTTAAGGCAATTGTCATGCCTGAACTCAGAGGCCAAATTTGTCACCATTTGTCAAATAGATTAATTCCGATATAAATGACACTGGCTGTCAAATGCAGAACCCAAGTGCTGCTCTCAGATATTTTCATTGATTTGTTTGGTGTCTAAATACATAAGTCAGTCTTCCCATCTTTAATACAGATTCACCAAACTGTTCATAAAGGGGGAAGACTGTGAATTTCTCTGGGTTCTATAGTCCTCAGACATACAATCCTACCAAAGAATGCTCTGTTTATGACACTGAGTTGGCAATTTCTGTGAGATCAAAGTGAGGAGGATTCCGACTGGCCAGGTGCCCTACTTTAGAAGTTTACTGAATAAAAGGTAGAAAGAGGAGAAGGAACCAAGAGGATGCCCAGAGTTTTGTAAGGAGTCCACACTTAGATTGTGGAAATGCCATGTGTGACCTGAGGACAGATGTGGTGGTATGTTATGGGCAGGTCCCCATGGTGGTCATGGAACTAGATCACTTGCCACACCAACACTCTGGGGCTCTGGGACTGTGACTTAGCTCTTCTCCTCTGGAATTTGTAAGCCACACAGTGTTATCAGTGGAAGATTTTGATGGAAAATGTTTATTGATTTGGAAGACTAGCATTGCATTATCCTTCCAGGAAATTAGGTTGCAAATTTTCCTTCAATCTTCCCATTGTTGCCTGCTCAAAGCGCTCATTGAAGGATCCTGGAATCTCATTACACTCTAAAGCTCTTGTCTTCTCTGTGTCAAAAACCCTCGCTTCTACAGCCTGGGTCTAATGGATTGTACAACCTAATTTTCAGACAATAAAATGCACCTGGTCATTCAGCTTCTCTTCAAGCATGGTCCAGTCCTGGTATGCGCGATTAAGTTTGCTCAGGTCACAAATCTGCATGTAGAAAAAAGAACATGTGACATCACTGTCTATCCTGTGGCTAAAGGCTGTCAAATGGCTGACCCACCCGTGAAAAGGTTTTCCTTTGACATGTTCTTGGCCATAATGACCTATTTGCTAATCATCAGCACCCTGTAATCTCCCCCTTTCTTGGCCTTCCCCCAAGTCATCTAGAATATCCTTCCCCCATCCCCTTCCCGTGTCTACCTAGAACACTTTTTAAATCTGTGCCTTTATTTAGCTACTGGCAGGTCATGAGGATGATAAGGGCAGGAGGTTGGGGAGTGGAGGTGACATGCTGTAGAGCTTCCAGAAGACAAGCTTTCATCCTGCCTTCTTTCTTGCTCTGCTCACCTGGGACTACCCCTAGTCCTTCCTAGGCCTCACGTCTGGGAGACGCCGTGCTAGCCATGGCAGTGTGTTCCATTTCCAAGCCCCTGCCCGAGACACTTCATTCCCAGATGGGATCAAAGATGATGGAGTCCTTCATGGAGAACATGACAGCCGTCGGGGTTCCCTGCTGCTGAGCAGGGCTAGGGGGCAACCAGGCCCCCTCCTCAGGAGCCCACTGCTTCGACCCCCAAGTGCTGGCTTTGGGCGTGGAGAAGAGGCACAGACTCCACTGCCCACTATCGAGCTTACCCCTGGAGCTGCTGAAGAGGTAAGTTGGTGCATGCTTACATGCCCTCTGGCTATTTCCTGCCAGAGGCCTTGGCCAAGAAGCCCTGAAGGTCACCCCAGACATCCTCCTGCCTGGTGCCTCCTGTCCAACTCTCATTTCACAGATAGAGTGGGTGAGGTGCAGGGTGAGCAACTGAGTTACCAGAGTTGAACAAGTTTCCTGGTTGGCTGCAGAATAGCAACACTGGTTATTTTCCACCTGGCCTAAATTTCCTTTGTGTTTCTGTCTTTACTCAACATCACTGCCTTGGAGACACCCCCTGTGTGAGGGTGAGGAAAAACTAAGGACCCTTCTCTAAGCCTATAGTTCTGTGAAAACTACTCAAGGCTTGGCAAAGGGGACCCAGAAAACTCCTGGAAGATCTGAGGACAGATATGAGTAGAGGTGACATATCCCTTGCTTTACTCATAGAAGAAATAATTTGCCAAAGTACACAAATTAGACAACCATAACTAACTTCCCAGTACTCATTAATGAACTAAGTACAGTCAGTGGCAAGTAAGGGACTCTCATTGGGCTGAAGCTGTGACTTAATTTGAGATCCTCCCCCTGGCTTCAGGGAAGACACTTCTTGTGCTTTGCATTTGACCCTCTGGCTAGCCAGGGCCACAGAGCCATTTGCAGACTTGTAAAGAGATGAGTCCTATGGAGCTGTGTTTATTTGGTCCAATTAGGTGCTTTGTGATTTGGGGTCCCAGGAAGAAACAGATGGTCCACTCCGATGAACTCGTGAGAAGAATGTAGTAAAGTATTTACAGTGGTGAAGGTGGGGATCAGGGTATGAAAAAGGACAGTGAGGCACCCAGAACCCAACCACAGAAGGACACAATTATGTGCCTCTGCCAAGATAGTGAAGTAAAAGGCCAGACTTCAAACATACAAAGAACTGCAGCTGTGTTTCAGGAGAGGCTGCCCAACAGAACCTGCGATCTTAGTTAGAGGATTACAGCTGCCATTCAGCCATAGCCCAGCAGCAGAAGCCAGGCGACACATATCCAACTTGTCTTTCCTCCCATCTTCTGCTGTCCTATTTGTGCCTCCCTCTGGCCAACCCTGACTAAAGCCAGGGGGCTAGGGTAAGGCATTTCGCACAGTCTCCTCCCTGGACTCAGAACATGGCAGAGGGATGATGGGACAATAGGTCTCCGGGGCAAAGGGAATCACCATCACAGTATCCTGAGATCAAGCCATCCTGTGGAGCTCTCTGGGAGATGCCATAGGGTTCCAGAAGACGTCTTGCTCGAGGCATTGTGTACCCCTCTTATGGTGGGCTCTGTATTGGTCACCTTCCCACTGCTGGGCCAAAGGGCCTAGTACCCACAACATAAGGAGGATAGGGTTTGAGGTTTTTATTTATTTTTTTTTGGGGGGGGGGGGGTGTTGTTTTGTTTTGTTTTGTTCTTGACTCGTAGCTTCAAGATGTGCAGCCCATGTTTGCCCGGCTCCAAGCAGATGTAGTGTGGCAGAAAGGCATGGCAGAGCAAGGCTTTTGAGCCCATGGCAGCCAGGCAGCAGCGACAGAGGGAAGAGCCGGGCCTAAGATTATCTTCCCAAGTCATGCCTCTTCTAACCTCTCCTCTGGGGAATATTTTAGATTTAAACCATAACAGGCTCCCCGCCCTCCTTTATCTGCTCATGAAATTGTCACATTCCTATGTGTTCTAATCTTGATTCATTTTAGTTGTTATACACGGAGTACAAGGTTAGCTCTAAACCCTTACGTGTTGCAAGGATTTGGGTTTCAATCCCATTGATGCTGTATTTACCAACTGAGTTGCCTTGATCAAGTCCCTTAAATTCACTAAAGCTTCTTGTCTCTCCTGGTGAAAAGGTTTCCAATTAATTGGAATGCTAAAGGAAACAACAGAGTTCCTATATTTATAAGCTTGTCTGACAAATAATATTAAATAGTAGTTGTCACTTATCACGTGCTGAGTTCTCCTTGTTAGAAAGTTCTAAACTTTGTATATATTGAGTGTTAACTGCGTAATCGTGAGCTATACCTATGGTAAGTGCTCGATGAATCCTTGTTGAATTTGGGCGCTGAGTGGCTTGTATAAAGCCCTTCCAAGTGCCGAGTCAGCTCACGTGGGCCTTGGACATTGGCCACCCCGTGTTCAGAGCCCATGGGGGTCTGTATGCTCAGGCCTAGCATGAACCCAGATGGAGCTTTCAGCAAAAGCTCGAGACAGAAGAGCCAAGTAGGTTGTGTTAGGTGATGTTCTCATCTACTCAGGCTCCACTAACTGAATACCATAAACTGGGTGACTGAATAACAACAAAAATCTATTTCTCACAGTTCCGAACATTAGGAAGTCCAAGATCAAGTCACATGCGATGCGGATTTGGCATCTGCCAATGGCTCCCACCTGATTCATGGATCCACTTTCTTGCTGAGTCCTCACGTGGTGGGAGCAGGGAGGGAACTCTCTGGAATCTCTTGTAATGTCAGTGATCCCATTCATCCCTTCTCACATCACATCCAGAACAATCAGGATCTTAACAAAAGAATTTGGGAGGGGTACACAAATATTCAGTCTGTTACAGGCAACTAACTAACAGCTGTACAACTAAGACATACAAATGTTTCCAAGAAATAAGGAGACCTTGTGGAGTGGGAACTGGGCAGTGTGCTGCAGAGGTTAAGTGGGCCCTTTCAAGGGGAAATCAAGGAAGTCCATTGTGATGTAAAAATTCTGGGCTCAAGTTCCATCCCTACTCTGGAGCCTTGTCCCATGCCTGAGCTCCTGCACCTGGATCAAACACCAACTCTGCCTCTCCAGGCCTGAGTGCAGAAAGTCATGGTGTTCAGGGTAGCTCAGAGCCACAGGAGACTGGCTAGTGAAAGGCTGAGTGATCTGTCTTTGCTACGGAAGGCAAAAGGGAATTGGGGGAGTGTCTTGGCTGTTTGTGTCTCAGCAGGCACTTGATGAGGGACAGAAGAAGACTTTTCTGTCAGCGGAGTTCTTGAACGAGCCCTTTCGAGCACAAAGAGCGATGAGTGTTGTCAGCATTATGACCTCCATCATCGAGGGTGAGTGCTGATTGTTGAAGCGAGACTTACCTGAGTCAAAAGGCACATTTCCCTGTCCTGAGATCCTAAATACTCTTCTTTCTTTTGCCTCTGGTCCCATCATGCTTTGCCAATGTGAGTTCTTTATATGCAAATTTTTAAACAAAACCCACAAAATCCAATGAATGAACTGCACTAACTCATCTCTTGTTCAAATTAGTATGCACCTGTATGTAGTCACAAACCTGAGTTTTGTAAAGTGATCTGCCAGGCACAGGGCAGTTCAGGCCACCTATCAGATGTGCAAGGCCAACATCCAATGAGTATGTACGACATGCTTAACTAACTTCTGCAATCCTCACAAAAAACTAGAAAGTAATTACGTTTTCACTATTTTACTGGTGAGAAAACTGGGGTACAAATTAGTTATTAGAACTCCAAGGTCGCCCAAGGTCCTACACTTGGCAGAGCCGTGTTGGGCTTTCAATCTGTGTTCCTAACTAGCCAACTCAGATGCTTCTCCTTCACCCTGAGAACTTGCTCGGTCTTACTTGAATGGGACATGTTGGGAAGGACGTGCCTATTTCCATCTCCTTCGGCTCTTACAGATCCCGTAAGTCATTCAGGTTTCAGGTCTCCTTAAAGAGTGACCGTCCAGGACACTGATCTAAAAATAGCCTTGAAGTCTTTCTTCCCTACTTCATTTTTCCTTCCATTTTCTTACCACTTCCCGACTATCTATTTGTGCTTGTCACCTGTGCCCCCCTTCCCCTGAGTGTGGCATCCTAGACAGCAGACCTGTGCCTTGCTCACTGTGGAGCCATAGGTGCTGGGCAGATAATTGCAATGAGTGGACTGAGTGAAAAAAATAGGTAAGGAGGACGTTTGACAGTTCTGGTGAATAAGCAGAAGACAAGATGTTTGTTGTTGACATTTGCTGTTGGATAACTAGGATCAAAAGAAAAAAAATCGAAAGGGTCCACTTGGCTAACAAAATAAAAAGGCAGGCAAAGAAGCATGGTGCATTCTGTGCAGCCATGAAAACTGCTAGTTTTTTGTGAGGATTGCAGAAGTTAGTTAAGCATGTAGTACATACGCACTGGATGTTGGCTGTTACTCATTAGGTTGTGAACTGTGTGAGGGCAAGATTATGTATCTGTTTTGCTTACAGCTGGATTCTAGTACCTAGACAAGCAGTGTGCAGCACACAGTAAACACTTAACAAATAGATGTTTAATTATGGTGAGGACGTGTAATATACAAAGGTGAATTTGACAGTGATACTTATGCATAAAGATGTGAACTGACAACAAAAACAAAATGAGGAACAGTCATGTGATTTGGGGCAGGACAACAGAAGATACTCTAAGAGTAGGAGGCCTGAAGGGCAGAGCTCAGTGATTAGAGTGTTTGCCTAGAGAGTGTGAGGACCTGGGTTCAATCTCCCAGCACCACATAAGAGCTGGGCAAGGGGGCACACATCTGTAATGCCAACCCCTGGGAGGCTGAGACAGGAGGATTGCCACGTGTTTGAGGCTGGCCTAGGCAACATTGTGAGTTTGGGACCAGCCCAGACTACAGAGTGAGACCTTATCTTAAAAGGGGGGTGGGGTGGGAGGAGGTAGACCAGGAAAGGCAGGAGAAGTGAGAATAAATTTTTAAAGAAGATCCGGGCAAAGGTAAAAGTAAGCTAGGTCAAATTTTTCCGAACAGTCTTTGGTTGGATGTTACATTGGATGGTGTGTCCATTACACCCCCCTGGGGTGCATGAAGCCTGCTTTGTGCTGTCAAGAGCCATGATCCGGTTTACAGAAACCAAGTCTGAGAGTGATTGGGACTGAGAAAATTTGGGCCAAGCCACCAAGAGCTTGACAATTCATGAGCTCAGGACGTGTGAACAACCATCCATGCTTGGCACACAAGCTGAGATTTGATAAGTGTCCAAACCAGAAGACCAGAAGAAGAATCACAGCCGTGAGCACAGCTGCCCTCACACTCAGTGGGACGTGAGCGCGGAACAAGTTATTAGTGGGAGGCCCGGCGTCTTGAAGGAAAAGTACAGGATGCTAAGGGAAACGTGGCAAGTTTAGTCTGGGGTCAGAGAAGAGCCCAGGCAGGAAGCTGCCGGAGCAGAAATGAAGAAGCTCATGGTCACTGGAACATAGAAAGGAGGAAGTTTCCAAATAAGGCTGGAGAGACGGAAGGGGGCCAGCAGCACAGAGCGTCCTAGACCATAAGGGCTGTGAGGCGCCATCAGAGGTTAGAGGCAGGGGGCTGTATTTGCATTTTATAAAGGTCACTCTGAATGCTTGTGGAGAGCGAGATTAAGAGTGGAAGGATGCTGGCAGAGGAAGACGTTAAGAGGGAACCAGGTGAGAGGTGGTGCTGCTTGGCCTCTTGGGTAGTGGCAGCCAGAATGAGGGAAACAGAAGGATTTCTGAGCTGTCTAAGGAGTAGAAGATTGAGGACCTGATGGCGGCTGGTTCTAAATGACCAACTGAAGAGAAGCTGCTGCAGGGACTCACAAAGGGAGCACTTTCCAGGGAGGAAGGGCTCCAGTGGGAGAGAATGCAAGGGGAAGGTCGGGAGCTGAGTCTAGGATGTGCTGGGTGTCAAGTAACCCTGGAACATCCTAGAAGGAATGCCCAGTAGGGTACTGGCCTTAGTGGGTGTTTCCAGAACTTGGATAGATGAGGTGGAGCCCACAGACACTGAGAAAATATTTAGGGAAAGGAGAGGGCCTGAGGGGTACAGCGCACAGCCAAGGCTGTAAATTTCCTCAGGAAGAACAAAAAGGTCCACAGAGGTGACACCATAGAAAGATCACGTGAAACCGAGCCTGAGAAGGATCCAGAGGTGTGTGGGTGACCATGGTGAGGAACCAGAGCAGACAGTGACCACTACCAGAGAGGGTCACAGGAGGAAAGCTCTCTCTAAAGATTCATGGCTCTGGGGAGCCACAATCATGTTTCAATCTAGCCAGTTTATGACTCCGATAGCGTCTTTCATTTCTCAGTCAATCGTGGTTGTATACAAAGCTGAGTCTCTTTTCCTATCATTCCTCACAGGCAAGCAGCTTCCTGCCAGAATGGTTTGTCTGCACACTTCACTCTGTCATACCTCTGGTGCCTCTTTGTCGTGTCAAAATATGTTCAGGGAAGCACCTCTTTTGTTCAAAACGGATTATTGGTTTTGCTCCCAGGAAGTGCTACCCATGCTCTGCCAGTTTCAACATTTGTATTAATAGTTTCCAAATTTTAACAGTAGAAAATAAATGAAAAGAGCATGATAGTGAAAATATCCAGCCTGATCTTTGAAAGAGAAATAGACATGCGCATATGAAAGTACATGAGCACACGTGGAAGCAATGAATGGAAAAAACAGCATTTCAGATTTAGGGAGAAATGAGAAATTATTCAGTAAGTAGTGTTGATACAGCTAATCAGAGATTAGAAAAATGAACTGGATCAATATCTTATTCCCTTCCAAAAATAAACTACAAATGTATCAAAAGTTTTAAATGAAAAAAAAAAAGAAATTACAAAGGAAAGAGGAAATCATGGATAAGCATTCTTTTAAACCTTGCAGAGAAAGGGAACATGTGCAAAGCATGAATGCATGAGAAGTTGGAGCAAAATATGGACAAATCTGACTATGTACAAAATTCAAGGAGGAAAAGACATGGTTAATAAAGTTTAGGAGTATGCTACTATTTCTATAAGCTTATTTTGTATGGAAAAGATTCATATTGTAAAAAATGCAAACACTACAAATGTGGGTGTACAAATGAACTCTTTCCCTCCCTCTGAAGTCCCTCCCCCATTGGATGTGACAACGCACATCTGTAATATTAGAACTTTGAAAGTCTGGGCCAGGAGGGCCACAAGTTCAAGTCCAGCCTGGGCAAATTAGTGACTTGGTGAGACCCTATCTCAAAAGAAACAAAAGGATTGGGAATGTGGCTCAGTGCAAAGGCCCTGGGTTCAATCCCCAGTAGTGCAAAATGAATAGACAAATAAATAATAAACTCCAACCCTCCCCATTCCCCAACCTCCCAGGACACTTCCTTCGACTTCCCCTTGTATCCTCCAAAAAACACACACACCACACATGGACACATAGTTTTCTATATTACCACAAGTCAGTCTGCTTCATCTTCTCTTGTCATGCAACTTACCGGTTGTTTTTCTTTATTGTTATAAATGACAGACATCATATTGCTTTATCCATGTGGATTGGCACATCTGCAGGACACGTGTCATGCAGGGAATGTGTAGATAAACCTAAAAGTTTTGAAATTCCTCTCTGTGAAGTGCCCCAGCTGCACCCCTACATGGAAATTTGATGGAGGCACCTAGAGCGATGAGCCTCGTTTGAGAGAGATCAGAGGCTGGATGCTTCATTAGGGGGAGTCAGCAGGAAAGTGGCTTTTTAAGGCCTTTGGGTTCAATAAAATAGCCTGGGTAGGGAGAAGGGACTCAGTGGAGAAGCCTGGAGTCCTCTAACGTTTAAGGGCAGGAAAGGAAGAGGTAGACATGAACAGCAACTCAGGAGCTAAATTTGAGAGGAAATCAGAGATTGCGAAGTCCCTGGGGCAAGTGGACAGAGGACAGAGGGAGCCTTATAAAGTCTGTCAGCTGCTGTGAGAGGCTCAGTAAGGTGAGGAGGGCTGGGCATCCTCGTTTTGAATTTTAAGAGGTAGACGCTGGATCCCAGGGTCTACACTCCAGAGAGAAGAGGAGTTCAGAAAGAAGGTTACACGTAGAAAACTCTCGCAAGGAATTTCATTATTAAAGTATAGATAAAGGGAAACACAGAGTCCAAAGCTGCGATATAATTAAAGCGTGTTTCCATGCTGAAGGGGATCGTCCCAGACGGAGAGAAGGGGGCAGCACAGGCCGTGAGTGACAAGTGAGATGAGAAGAGACAGCGCCCCCGCTGTGAGGGGCACTGCAGTGGAAAGCAGGGTGGCCTTGCCACAGAGCTGGAGACTTAGTGGTGGAGACAAGAGGAGGTCCTTTGTGAGTAGTTCTGTATCCAGGTACAGTCAGGGGAGCTGGCCAGCAGAGAGGGCGGAGTTAAAGGTCAGAGGCAAGGAGGAGGTAAGACAGAGCGACCTGGAACACTGGAATCCAGGCAGGGTGGCCGAGCACAGGTGGTCTGGAACTCACGGGTGTCTAGCGGGACAGGGAGCAAGGCTGTGTTTTTTCCAGCCAGGTCCAGCTGGCTGAATGAAGGGCATAGCCTGCAAATTGGGTTTATTCCACATTATCCAGCTTTGCTGGGCTGGTAGAGGAGGAGGAGTGGTAAGGATTTGAGGGTGTCTTCAAGAGAGGGGAGCTGAGGAGGGAAGGACGTGCAGTCTAACTCCGTGAGAGCTGGGCGGTAGAAAGGTGACACAGGTGAGGGTAGCGAGAACCCTGAGGTCAGTGGGCTCAAGGACCAGGTGCACGAGGAACGGGATTGCAGTTGTGAGACTAACGGAGCCCAACAAGCAGGAAAGGGTAGCCAGAGAACAGAGGCTGGAGTCAGACGTTGGAGGTGGGAGTGAACGAGGTCTCCGGAGTGACCACGGGATGGGGGACAAGGGGCCGCACAGACTGAGGGCTGTTTTTGTTCCCGCCTGTGATGCAGAACTGGAAGAGTCAGAACAGAAGTGTCCGCCCTGCTTGACGAACTTGGCTCAGAAGTATCTGATCTGGGAATTCTGCCCCCCGTGGGTGAAGCTCAAGACACTTCTCTTCGAGGTGGTGACGGACCCCTTTGCGGAGCTCGCCATCACCTTGTGCATCGTGGTGAACACTGTCTTCATGGCCATGGAGCACCATGGCATGAGCCCCGCCTTCATTTCCATGCTGCACGTGGGCAACATCGTGAGTGAGACACAGGCCTCGGGCCTTGGGCGGGTGGGAGGGCGGCTGGGAGCCTGCGGCACCTCACTAGCTGAAGATGGTGTGGCGCTGCAGGAGACGGGTGAACACTGGGCTCGGGGAGTCGTGTCTGGAGGAGCCGGGCTCTGCCATGGAAACTGGCTGGGTGGCACTGGCACAGGAGAGATGTGGGAGGAGCCCCGAGCTGGGAGCAGCTGGTCCCCCAGGACAGCCACCTGGCTCCCTGGATCGCAGCGTTTTCCACCTTGAAATCAGGACAGATGTCACTCTCCTGTCTGAAGACAACCAATGGGCTTAAGAATTTCCTTCCAGTTGAATTACTTTTATGACTATAATTAACAGTGCCTGTGACCTTCAGTGCTGTCACTGGAGGACAGGAGAGGGCGGGAGGAGGTAGTAGACAGGGGCACATAAGTGTGAGTTTCTAGCAAAAGCACAGCAAAGCCAGAACTTTTGCATCTACTTTAGACAGGATGCTACTTTAAACCTTCATTATCTTTTAATATGATGAGCTTTGAATAGGATAAAATCTACACTGGACTTTACTGCACGGCTCAGAGGGGCCGCCTTCCGACAGCCTTGGTCCACCCCCAGGAGTCATGACAGCACCTATCTGACTAGGAGTGCTTGCTCAAGGCCAGACCTGGACTCAGATGCTTTTTGTAGGTTATCTAACCTAATTTCACAATAACTCTTGTGTGGGGGAGGGTAACGTTATTATCCCCCTTTCACAGACAGAAAAATTGAGGCACAGAAGGTTGAATCATTTGCCCAAGATCGTAGGTAAGTGGCGGCACCAGAATTTGAACCCGGCAGACAAACTGGGTTTATTCCATATTAGCTATCTTTGCTAGGGTAGTACAGAGGAGAAAAAGGGGGAATGGAATTGAGGGTGTCTTCAAGACAGTGGCCACACCTCCCATGCTCATACTTCTTAACCTTACAGTGCCTGCTATCATGGTGTGTGTGTGTGTGTGTGTGTGTGCATGACAAGCAGAAGCTAGCAAGGGTCAGGGTCTTGCCTTCACGTCCACTCCTCTGATGGTGGCCTACCAGGTCTATAAGGACCTGAGGGCTGCTGGGACACTTCAGTGCTGCAGCCTATGGGAGAGGAGCTCCCCGAGGAAGTGAGATTACTTTTCTCTGGGGACCTGCCCCTGTCCCATATCCAGTGATGGGAAGGGGACTAAGTAAGTTCCAGAACTCTATGGAGTCAGTGTGCTTTATGTTTCAGTAGTACCTAGGCTAAGAAGTCATGAAAGGAAAGAAAGGGAGGAAAGGGGAAAGAAGGTGAGGGGAAGGGTGGGGAGGAAAGAGGACGGAAGAGAGGCTGCAGGAGGGCATATGTGTCAGTGCCAAGGATGAGCAGGGTGCTTTATAAATGTTACTCTGCATCACAACACCACCAAGAAGTTTCTGTCATCCTCACATCATAAAAGAGCCTGCAGCTGAGCTAGCTCAAGCCTCCTGCCCAGTGACAGTGGAGCAGAGCTCGGCAGGTCAAAGGCACAAGACTCCCACTCCCCTGACCTGCCTCCTACGAGCACTCCGGGGATAGTTTCTGAACTATGTAGTCAGTCTGTGGCACTCGGCCAGCCGGCCCGTTCCCTGCACTGTAACATGAAAACAGCCCAGGGTTCCCAGGCTTGTGGGAGGCCTTGACAGGGGCACCTGAGGGCACAGCCTTGGCCCTGCGGCCTTCTTTCTTCCATCCCTGGCTCCTTCCCTGCTGGGTTTTGTGTGGCATGAACCTGATCCTGACCTTTCTGAATTCTTAGGTCAGAATTCTGTCCTACATAAGACAAGTCTAAAGATCCGCAGAGCCAAAAACGTTCTTAAAAACTGGATATTATTGCTCTTCTTAATCACTGTTATTTCTTAATGAATTGCTACCTGCCAGGCCCTTTGCTAAGAACTGCACAAATGTTACCCCATGTTACTCCATTACATGGATGAAGAAGCAGAGGGGTAAAAAGATGCACTGCTTACGTGAGCTTACATGAGCGAGGCACTGGCTGGACTGGGGTTTCAATCTCAGTCTATATGGCGGTTAGCTACTGAACCAGCCTGATGTTTCATTGATGTTATAATACAATAACAGCCGTCCTAATAGTTATCCATTCCCTTCTCCCTGTCACTGCCCAAGTGGCAAAACTGCAGCTTGAGTTCTAACCCGAACTGCCCTGTTCTGCTCCACTGACTGTTCAAGAGTCCACAGGACATACAGAAATGGAACAAAACACAGGAAGAGGAATTGCCACCCTGTCGCAGCTGCCTTTCCAGAGCTGGGACCTAATATCTGACACTGCCAGCTTAAGGGAAGAGAGTTTATTTTAGCTCACAGTTTCAGAAAGCCTCAGTCCATTCAGGGGCGGCTTGCAATGGTGGAAGGGCTTGGTGGAGGCCTAGCCAGAGAGAAGCTGCTCACAGCACGGGAGACAGGAAGTCAAGAGAGTGAGGGAGGGCAGAGCTACCATGTTCCAGTGATCCACTCCTTCTGGGTCAAGCCCCCATGGTCTGCTCCTCCAGCAGCCGCACCTCTCAACAGCACAGGGAATGTATGAATTAACTATTTTCTACACACATGAGGTTTTGGGGGGATGTCCAGATCCAAGCCATAAGACACTCTTTTGCCTTTGCCTGCCAACCCCAGTGGCCTCACTGGAGTAGAAACGTATCTCTATCCTCAGGTCTTTACTGTATTTTTCACTGCTGAGATGGTCTTCAAAATCATCGCCTTCGACCCTTACTATTACTTCCAGAAGAAGTGGAACATTTTCGACTGCATCATTGTCACCGTGAGCCTGCTAGAGCTGAGCGCGACCAGGAAAGGGAGTTTGTCGGTGCTGCGGACCTTCCGCTTGGTAATGTGCTCTCTTGGCCCCTTGGGAAACTCCCACTCAGATCCAGGGACGCTGTTGCCTTAAGACAGACACTGTCCTCTGGGGCCTCCGACAGCCAGCAATCCCTTCCTCTCCTGTCCTCGTGAGAACGAGGCAGGGCATGGCTTCTGGGAGCCTAGAGACCTGCTTCTCACTGACTCAGTGTGCTCCTCTTTGGGCCTTGGTCCCCTCACCTGAACCAACAAGTGATTCCTGCTATCAAATAACAATCTTAAGCCAAGGCAGCTAATACTGATTGAATATTTGCAGTGTGTAATTCAGAGTTCCACCCTTAGCATAACATACTCCTTTATGCTCACAATAACTCAGAAGGGTAATTGATCTTAATATTCCATGAATAAAGGGGGCTGGAGGGATGGTACAGCAGTTAAAGTGCTTGCCTCACAAAGAGCAAGGCCCTGAGTTTGATTCCCCAGCACCATATCAAGCTGGGCATGATAGTGCATGCCTGCAATCCCAGCACTCTGGAGGCTGAGGCAGGAGAATCTTCCTAAGTCCAATGCCATCCTGGGTACACAGTGAGGTTAGGACCAGTCTGGGCTACAGAGAGACAAATTGTCTCAAAACAAAACAAAACATTCCACGAGTAGATAAGAAAAACTGAGATTCAGATGGTTCAGGGATGATTCCCATGTCTCCTGGCCCCCAAGACAGCAAGCCTACAGCCGACCTGGTTCTCAAATTCAGGTTGCCTGACTCCTGAGTCCCACCTCAGGAGGTTATTCACCGTTGCTCTGTGCCCCAAGTCTCTCCCACCCAAAACTGCCTCCTGTTCGCCTCTCGCAACAGGATCATCTCCTAACTCAGCTCAGGTCACCGCCTACAGGAGAAGTTCCCTGTCTCCATTGTGCCCGCCCAGTTGCCCGCCCACGCCCACTCCTATCAGAGCCGTGTTTGTCAGCCAAATCTGTCAGATATCCCCAAGGCAACTCCAGGCTCACCGGGGTCTCCTATGCCCCCACATCATCTGGAGGAAGTTCAGTGTCTTGCTGACTCTAGGGAGTAGGGCCAGAGGCCTGCAGACGTGGTGTGGCTTGGGAGCCCTGGCCCCTTGTTCTTGGTATGTCTCAGTGACAAGTAGGAGCTATTGGCTTCGGGGGGAACACAGAAAGTGAAGGACAGATTGCTCTTACCAAGTGCAGTTGGAAGGTTTTCCGCGTGCTATACATTGAGAGGCTGAAGAGGGCCCATTGTTCAGGACCCATGAAACCTAGGACAGAGAATCTGCCTGGACCTGAGCCCTACACTTGGTGCCTTAGGGCAAGGCAATGAAGCTGTCCCAAGACGAGGTGTTGGTTCTGGTTGTTTCCCTTGCGTAACCAGCAGGGATGGGCCTCTCCCCATCTGGGCAGACATAGTCCATCATACAACCCCAAGGAATGACATTTATCTAGAAGTCCAAGTGGCTTATGTCAAAGAGATTTCAATAAAAAAAAACACTCTATAGGCCAAATAAAGTGTTTCCTTGGGCGTATTTATGCACTAACCACTAGTTGACACTTTCTACTCTCACCACCCTAGGAAAGAGAAGGACAGAGTGACCCGCAGAACTCTTTCTCCACAACTGGAAGTTGTAGATCAGATTAAGCCTCATTTTTAGAATAACAGATTCTTCTGAGGATCTGGACAGGGCTGTCAAGAGGCAGGCAACTCAGCTGATGCCCAATTTAAGATGTCCATGCAGAGTCACTGAGTTGTGAACATCTGTGCCTCCTGGATCCCGAGAGCACTGACAATTGATTTAATATTCAATAAAACATGAATATTTTGGTATACTTAGGAAAACAAGTGCCCAAATGAGCCAAAGTCATGAATCAAATAAAGTTGATTTCAAAAACCTAGGGTCCTATTAGGGACCCTCCAGGTGCATCCCCTGGAGGTACAAACCTCTGATCCCAGCAGGCCAATCACTACAGAACTCCCTCACCATCTCACCAATCCCAAGTTCTTGGGATCTGTTCCACTTCCTCATGACCTGGCTTAATTTCATAGCCCATCAATGTTATCACACCTTTGGTAGCAAACTCAGGCACATTTCTTCTCTGCCCTGAAACAAAACCCTTAAGGAGGGCATGTGCCAAAACCCTACTCTAGACCCAAAGCTAAGAATGTCCCCTCTGCCAGGTCTGCACCTAAACAGGGAGCTACTAGTCAAAAATCCACATCTCTAATGTATTATAGAATTTGGAATTCATATATTTACAAAAAAAAAAAAAAAAACATGGCTCTGCTGTGCTGGTCAGTGCCATTTAATTGTTAGGATTTTTAAAGGACATTTTAGATTTTCAGAAAAATGGGCAGATTGTACAAAGACATTATCACTCTCCCCCTACACACACACACACACACACACACACACACACACACCCCTCCCCATCACCAACATTGTGCTTTGTTTCTAGCCACCTTTCAGTAGTTTGCTATTTCTCTGATAACAGAATCCAAAGTCCTTAGGATGCACAAGGTTCTACATAACCAGCCCTGACCCCAAGCAGTCATCCAATCATGTCTCTGATCCAGCCTTATGGAATGGCTTCTTCTCTCTTCCTCTCATGTAACAAAACTTTCCCTAGATTTAGTGTCTTAGTTGCTTTTTCATCACTGTGACTCTATAATCTATACCTGACATCTAAAACTTTAGGGATGAAAGTTTTATTTTAGCTCATGGTTTCAGGAACAGGATCTGAGCTCCTCACAGTGCAGCAGGACAGAACCAGGTCTGGGAGGAAGGGCAGAACCAACATACACCCCCCAGGTCAAGTCCCAAGACGCCACCTTTTCCAGCCAGGCCTCATCTCCCACAAATACATGAGGCTTTGGGGATGTTCCAGAGCCAAACCACAACATTTGGATCTTTGTGTATTTTATTCCCCCTGCCAAGAGTTCTTTTACTGCAGACATCACTTAGTTCAGAAATTTTAAGTCCTCTGGGTTCAACTCATATGTCACCTCCTTACCCAGCTCCTCCCAACCCCGCCATCTAAAATTGAATACCTAATGAGTTCTCTATGCAACCTTCATATTTTTTAACACAAGCCTACCATGCGCAAACACCGAGTTTTGTTTTGTCTTTTCTAATCTGTGTCTCGCTTGATTTTTCTCCTGCCTCTCTGTGCTAGTTACAACATCCAGTATACTTTTAAAAGCAAATGTTCCCAGCAAGCATTCTTGCCCTTTCCTTTATTGCAAGAAAAGGCTTTTGATATTTTACCGTGTCTGACATTGGTGGCAGGTTAAAAAAACAGTAAGAAAATTTTATCAGCTCACAAAGTTCTCTTTTGTTAATAATATTTATTTTGAATGTGTGCTCATCAGACCCAAGTTTGTGCATGCAAGATAACCATATGATTTTCTCCCTTAATCTGTAAAGCAGCATATTACCGATTTATGTTAAATCAGTTTGCATTCCTGGAATAAATCCAACTTGATCATAGTGCTTTAAAAAAAAATACATGGAGAGATTCAGTTGGGTTAGTAATTTGCTTAAGATTTTTGTGTCCACATAAATGATGACTATTTGGCCTGTAAGTGTACGCACTTATACTGTCTTTGCCGAGTGTTATGATCAAGACGTCAGGTCATGCAAATCTCCATAATAAGAGTTGAGGAATATTTCTCTCTTTTTATACCCAGTCTTTAAGTAAGATTGGAATTTTATTTGCTCCCTCAACGTTTGGCAGAATTCATTAGGGAAGTCATGTGGAGGTCGAGATTTTTCACTACTAATTTAATTTTCTTAATAACCATGAAACTAGGCAAGTTTTTTTCTCAAATTGGTTTTGAGAAATTATTTTTGCTAAGAGTTTTCCTTCCCATTTACATTTCAACCTTGCCGGCCCACCTTGCTCACCCCATGCTCTTACCTCTCAAGGATTAACATTACCTGTGCATGCTCCATTCCATCAGTTTTTGTTAGTCTTGCCAAAAATCATCAGTTCCTGCAAAGAATGAACCTGTAGCTTGTTGGTCCTCTCTATGGCATTGGTATTTTCTTTTTTCAAATAATCCTCAATTTATCTTAATTAGATCCCCATTCTACATATTTAGTTCTTTTTTGACTTCTTAAGATGCAATTTTCAGTCCATTTGTTCTTTCCATATATTCACTTGAGAGTGATTTCCTTCTAAGAACTGCATTAATGTCTTGAATTTCTCTTGTTGTTTGGTTCTAAATGTTTCCTAATTTCAACTGTGATTTATTTTTTGACTCAAAGGTTAATTAGAAACACGGTTCTTAATTTCAAAACATATGTGGTATTTCTGGTTATCTTTCTTTATGCCATTGAATTCTAACTTAATTGTATTACAGTCAGAGAACATATGCCATAGGATTTCAATGCTTTGAAATTTACTGGTAACTTCCCTTTGGCTCATGTATTGCAAATGTTCCTTATGTACTCGAGAGGGATGTGTGTTCTGTTGTTGGAGGGTGCACTACCCTGCGTACAGCCATTGGGTAGAGAAATTTCATTGTGTGCCGAATTCTATATCCTTACTTATTACCATCTACTGCTTGTTCTAGCAATTACTGAGAAGGTGGAGGATAAAAATATCTCCCGCTATGACTATGGCGTGTCTGTTTCTCATCTGGCTCTGCTTGGAGTCTGGATTATGAAGTACATACGTATTTTAAGTTGTTCCGTCTTCCAGGATGGTGAAACTTTTACCAGTAAGATTGACCTTCTTAAACTCTAGAAAGATTTTTAAATATTTGAAAATCTCTTTTGCCTAGTATTAATTAAATAGCTCTGCTTATTTTTGGTTAGAATGTGCCTGATACATTTTTAGGTTCCCTTTCATGTATAATCTTTACATAGTTTCAGTGTTTTTATACGTCTTTTGCAAATAGAGTACAATCAGATTTTGAGTTCTTATTCAGTCTGACAATCTAGTCTTTGTCTTTCAACCAAGCATTTAGTCCACCTGTTTTATTGTAAATACTAATATATTTGGATTTGCACCTGTCATTAAGTTGAACTATCTCTTCCTACATCACCGCTTTAACTTATTTGGGATTATATATTTTTCCTTGCATTATGTCCCACTTTACTGATTTGGAAATTACTCTGCTTTTATTCTTTGAGTGGCTATTTTAGAAAGTACAGCACAAACTGGGAAAAGAGTACACACCTGTAATTTCAGCTCTCTGGGAGACCAAAACAGGGGGGACACAAGTTCAAGCTCAGCCTGAGCGATTTAGTAACTTAGCAAGACTCTGTCTCAAAATAGAAAATAAAAAATGGCTATAGATGTAGCTCACTGTGAAGTCCCTGGGCTCAAGCCCCACACTGAGAAGAAAAGAAAAGGAATGACAGCATAATGGCCCACTCGATGAAGCACACCTGCAATCTCACCTACTCAAGAGGCTGAGGCAGGAGGAACACGACTTCAGGCCAGTCGGGCAATTTAGCAAGTCCCTGACTCAAACTAAAAAAAGTGCTTTGGATCTAGCCTAGTGCTCCCTAGATTCAATCCCTTGTACCAAAGGCGGAAAAAAGAAAAATAAGAGAAAGCAGGGGGATGAGGGGGAAAGGATGTGCACAAGGAGAAGAGAAAAAGGACAGGAAAGGAAATTTCAGCGCAAGCAGGAAGCCCAGCGGAAGTCCAGGTGTAGCTGGCATCTTTTCTCCCCTCCATGATCCCTTCCCCACTTATTATTATGCAAAGCAATTTATCTTCTTTTTAAAAATGAATTCTGGGGCTGAGGGTGGGGCTGGGTGGTAGAGTGCTTGCCCTCAGCAGGGATGAGTTCCCGAGTTAGATCCCCAGCACCACAAATAATAATCATAATCATAATCATAATCATAATAATAAATAGTCAATGGCAAACGATGGTAGCTGGTACACCGACAATCGTGAGAACTCAGTAGCTGCATCCTAGACCGGTTTCTACCACACCTGTATCACAGTCTGCAGCTGGCCAGGCAGCTGGAGTCAGGAGTCTTTCCACTCAGTGCAACTAGAGATGGCCTGGCAGCCTCCCAAGTCTGTCTCCTGCCCGTAGGAAATGGGAGGCCAACGCATCCTCTAAGTTTCCAGTAGCCCCAGGCTTTTCAGGCAGGCTCATGATGTAACGTGCAATGCGGTCCCTTCAAAACTGAGATGGTGGCAGACCTCGTGTGGGCTGTACCCTCATGGCCTCTTCTTTGGCAAAAGTCTTAGTCTGTCTTCCTTTGCTTTTCTGCCCCTATCTCTCTCTCTCTCTAGAGAGAGAGAGAAAGAGAGAGAGAGAGAGAGAGAGAGAGAAATGATGGTTACACTGTGCATGTTTTTTTCGCTAATAGTTGCTTCATTTCCTTGCAGAGTATAACTGGTCTTCAACACATAAGAATTGAATCTCATTGCTTCTCGTTTTGGGATCTAGAAGCAGTGTGGTTTCCCAAATCTTCCACAACCTACGCTTTTGGGTCCTACTTGCTTTTATTTCTTATACAGCAGCCAAATATTTCCTAGGCCCACTTTTTTCCTGCAATACCTTGACAAACATAGTCGATTACAACAGACACACAATAGTCAGAATTTCCTTCTCTGAGGGTTGCTGGCTCGCGAGGCTGTGATCAAGCCCACAATTACTGCAAGCAATATGTTTGCCACTGACTAACACAGATCAACATTTCCCAAGTCTTCTTGCATCAATTTTCTTGCTGCCCACCACACGATTACTAAGACAGTGGCACCCAACCGATGCCTTTGAGATGGCAATACATCTTTTTAATGTCCCAATTTCTGTATTACGGCTACTGTGACACCTCCTGAGTCTGCCATCTACCATAACAGGTGTGTGTCTCACAGCATCCCGTGCTATGAGGGAAGCGCTCCTGAGCAGGAGTCGGGGCTTCAGGACTATCCCATCCTGGGACATCACCACCCACAAGGGCGGCATCTGGGGTGACCACAGAATGGAGAAGAGGGTGAGGGGCAGTGTATGGCTATGTCTGAAGGAAACACACACTTGTATTCCTATGGATTTCGTAACCCAGGACTCGGGAATATAACTGACTACTTATTATCCTCCCAAATGACCCTGGAAAACTGGCTTTCGTTGTGTCTAGGAGGATGAAATGCAAATTTCTTATGTTATTTAATTTTTTGGCTAAAATGTTCATTTATTTCATTGGTAGGCCATCAACACACTTAAGATATTATTTTTCAGGATTTTCTGTGATATTTGATGAAAAGAGACGCCAAAGAGAGACCCAATCAATGTACCTCACCATACTTTCTGGTATTTTCACAAGTCCAAGCCCCATTTTATCACCAAATAGCAAATGTCCCCAGGAGAAGACAGCCATGATGCAAACTCTCATACTATTCTAGAAGTAAATTTAAAGAGTAAAAAGTATAGAAAAGTTTGACTCTAAGAAATTAACTTTGTCAGGCGTGGTGGCACATGCCTGTAATTCTAGCATTCTAGGAGACAGAGGCAGGAAGATCACAAGTGCAAGCCCAGCAACTTGCTGAGACCCTATCTCAAAAAACAACAACAAAAAATTGACTTCAAGTAATTTCTATCTAATATATCCAGTTACCAACTTGCTTGTTCTGTTTTGTTTTAGAATGTTAAATTGATTGATCCGGGGCCTCAGGCATGCTTGGCAGTGCTCTACCCCTGAGCTACATGTCCAGCCTATTTATAAATATCTATGTGATAAACTAAAGAAATTCCTTTGACATGATGTAAAGTGAAGAAAGACTGTGGTGGAAAGTTAGATGAGGAGAGAGGTGAAGGTGTGAGGAACAAGACACGGGCGAACCGCGCGCCTCTACTCCTGGGAGCCAGCTCGGGCATGGCTCTGTAGCCCAGCAGCAGGCACTTCCCAAGTGTGTCGACTGACTAGCTGACGGCAGGAACGCCAGAGCTGGTATCTGTGGCTCAGCAAGTGACCAGGTCCCGTTCTACTGTCCTTTATAAAGACACTACAGGGAGATGATGCAATTCATGTTCCTGTAGTGCAAAATATGCACATTTTGCTTGTAGTTTAGAAGAGATTAATTAAGGACTGCTCTCTCAGGAGATTCTAACATTCATTTTAACCCTTTTCCCTCCACAAAGGAATCTGTAGAAATCCATAGCCAAGTTCAGTTATGCTCAGGTGGCCGTGAGTGTGTCCTTGTGTTCCCTTCTGTCCCAATCATGTTGCTTGAGCCTTGTGGCATGGCCATTACCAGCGCAAGGGCCCTATCTGGCCTCAGACTGGCTGAGAATAGGCAGCTATGCCAACTGCGTTATTTAGGGAATTTTGCATTCCCTTAATACCTTTCACAAAGGGCTCTCCTGGTGCCCAGAGCTCCGTTTCTGTGTTTGTCACCGTCCACACCAGACTTTGTGCTCTACGCTCGGTACCAGGAGAGTTAAGTCCCTCCTCGTCACCTGGAGAAGGGGACAGGTACTTGCTGTGCAATGGTCTGGAGCCCACTAGGGATTCACACTGCTGGGACCATCATTGCTGCACTGTCCCGGTCAGCACTGTGTCCAGCCCTGAAGGCTGAGCTTGGCTCTTAGCAGGTGCGCCATAAACACACACCTACTGCCCGACCCACTGACAGTGGGGCCTTGTATTCTCTTCTAGGGAATTAGAGAGCCTCCGAGATACACTGAGTGTGTGTGTGTCTTTATGCATGATGTCTTTGCTCTCTTGTGGGATTTAGCACACTCGGGCTTACAATAAGGACTTCTTGAGTCTTCATCTTACCCCAGTGACTAACAGGTTAGTTCCATGAGGACAGCCCATCAGCTCTCTCCACGTGCTCACGGGCTAGCACAGTGCATGCTAGAATGCTCCACGGAGGTAGATTGGCCGATTTAAGAAATATATAAATTCTAGGCCCATGAAATCATAGACACTGCAGTTTTGGAGGTAGTGGGACAACAGGTATTATGTATGGCAGGAGCAGGGACTGAAAGGCTGGGAGGGAGGCGGTCCAGCAGGAGAAGAGTGTGAGTGAAGCTCTGCCACCTGCTGTCAGGACACTCCTATGGGCTTCTAGGTGCAGAGAGAGAGAGAGAGAGAGAGAGAGAGAGAGAGAGAGAGAGAGAGAGAGAGAGAGGTTTCTCTACAAATTAGATTGTCCTAGGAGTCCAGGACCAGATCATAGAGTGCGCTCTCTCTCTCTCTCTCTCTCTCTCTCTCTCTCTCTCTCTCTCTCTCCCTCTCTCTCTCTCCTCTGATTTTAAAAAAGTTAAAATGTTCAAAATATATTTATGGTAACTCATTGAGTGATTAGAGCTCTTGCCTAGAGGGCAGGAGGACCCAGGTTTCATCTCCCAGCGCCACATCAACAGGGTGTGGCATTGCAAGCCTGTAATCTTGGCACTGGGTAGGCAGAGGCAGAAATATTGCTGTGCGTTTGAGGCCAGCCTGGGATCCACTGTGAATTCAGGACCAGCCTGGGCTACAGAGCAACACTCTGTCTCTGGGAGGGAAAAAGAAAACTCTTTTTTCTTTTCTCTTGAGGCAGGGTCTCGCTCGGTAGCCCTGGCTGGTCCTGAGCTCACTGTATGGCTCAAGCTGGCTATGGGCTCACAAGGCCAGTGGTCTGCAGATCTGGAAGGATGAGCACTGTGAACGAAGAGGAAAGTGGTGAAAGGCAGGATTTCTGAAGGTGGAGAGGCAAAGAGGCGAACTCCCCCAAAGGAGCGGGGCAAGGGCACAGGAAAGTAAAGGCTGTGCTAAAGACGTGAACTCTCCGAGAGGGCTAGGGGCCAGCAGCCTCTGCTGTGCTATGTGGGGCTCCTGTATATATGCTTGTCTGTTGCTGGGTAGAAGAGTTAAAGGGGCTAAAGCTGGGTGCCTTTTATAAATTAGAGCCAGGATTTGACTTCTAATTTTGATTAGCTAGGGAACAGAGGTTTGTTAGGGATGTTAAGATTCCACCTGAGGGCCCTGGTTTCCATGGCAACCTGTCCTAAGTTTTGGGTAAGTTTTGTGCTGTGCTAACAACCTATGTTGTGCTAGCAACTTGTCGTATGGCAGGTACGTTTTGTGTTGTGCTGGCTGCTTTGTGGTTCCCCTGTCTCTCTGGAAACTTGACCTATCCTATGAAAGCATCTTGACCTGCTGGACCCAAATGCTCTAAACCTCCTAAATGGACTCTTCCCTAACAGGAGGCAAAGCTTTGCTCCCCTCCCCTCGTGCGGCTACTGTCACCTCAAAGCTGTCCTCCGACAGCCTACTGCTGAACAAGTACCACTCACACACTCCCTGTCCTTGGGAAAATGGTCTTCAACCACACCAGTGCCTGGAGTCAGAGGCTGGGAACCATGGGTCTGTGGCCCTGACCTGAGAAACACCCTGAAAGGTAGTCAGCGCTATGCCTCCAACGAAGGGGTTCTGCTTTAGCTGGAGGAGGTTGGTGCTTCTTCCCGTGAGGAGGAAGCTGTTCTCATTTGTGAGCCCAATCCTGCCCCTGTGCACTCCCTAAAGTAGGTTCGTACCTAGGAGAGATCAGTCCCTTGGCTACGGAACAGAGAATGCAAGACGACCTCCCGGGGGAGAATTTTGCCCGGATTTTGCTACAGTCTGTGAAGCCTATGAGGGGCCCCAGAAGGCTGACTGCATTTTTGAATGACTTCTAAGAAGAAAGTCTCTGAACACAGCTTCCAGGGAGCACCCAGCTTAATGGGGTGTGCTGTCTTGTGCTTTTCTCAGACCTTGGAGCTCCAGCCAAGGCTTTAGATGAAAGACAGAAAAATGACCAGGGCCTGACCACATGTGCTTCTCCACAGCTGCGGGTCTTCAAGCTGGCCAAGTCCTGGCCCACCTTAAACACACTCATCAAGATCATTGGCAACTCGGTGGGAGCGCTTGGAAACCTGACCATCATCCTGGCCATCACTGTCTTCATCTTCGCTCTGGTCGGCAAGCAGCTCCTGGGGGATGACTACTGTCTCCACCAGAGTAGGTTGGTGAAGGGCAGCGGGCTGCCCCGCTGGCACATGTACGACTTCTTCCATGCCTTCCTTATCGTCTTCCGTATCCTCTGCGGAGAGTGGATCGAGAACATGTGGGCCTGCATGGAAGTCAGTGAGAAGTCCATCTGCCTCATCCTTTTCTTGACAGTGATGGTGCTGGGGAACCTGGTGGTGAGTATATGAGTGATGGAAGAGGCTACTGGGTCATCCTGAAAAGCCTTGACCTTGCGTATTTTTATGTCCACGTGGCCTGCCCACCCCCCCAGCTGAAAAGTCTTTAAACTTCTTGGAGTGCTGAGGAGCACATGGTAAGAGGCACACCTTAGGAGGTGTCTAACTGGGAAAAACAAGATGGTATGGAACAAGAGGAAAATCCTGGGGAGAAGTCCCCTCTTCCCATCTACTAACTGGGTGACCCAAGGCAAGAGGCCGGATTCCCCCTGTCAAGTACTCATTTTCTTCAAATCAAGGGGGAAAGTGCCTAAGTTTGGACTTTCAAACAGACTTGTCTTTAAGAGGTGATGTGCAAAGTGCCTACTGTGGTATCTGGGAGTCCAATTATGGTAGATGTTCCTAGAGGAAGTAAAAACTCCTCCCCCTCTCTGGGGTTACTCAGGAGAAATTTTTCTTAGGAGAGTAAGAACCGACTGATTTCTTCAAGCTGAATGATCCTGGCTAAGTGTAGGGGTCAAAGGGGTTGGAGAGAGGACAAGACACAAGAAGGAAAGCCAGACAGGGCTTTCAGATCCACCCCCAGATCCTCGGAAGCCCCTCTGGAGATCTTCCTGACACAATCCCTAATATCCATTCTCTGTTTCAGCCTGGCCTTTACCGCCAGTTTATCTCTGCCCACTCTGCATATGGGTATCCATGCCCTCCCAGCACTGTCTTTCCAAGAGTCCCTTTCTTACTACTCGAAAAAAAAAAAAAATCGATTGACCTAGGTTTTAGAGTTTGTTGTTTTTTATTTGTTTTTGTTTTTGTTTTGTAATGCCAGAGATTGAACCTAAGCCTTCACACTGAGCTATACCCCCGCCCTTCTTTTCTTTCTTTCTTTCTTTCTTTCTTTCTTTCTTTTTGTTTGTTTGTTTTTGTTGTTGTTATTTGAGACAAGGTCTAAGTTGCTCAGCTTTGCTGGGCTCAAACTTGCAGTCCTCCTCCCTCAGCCCTCCCAGAGTTCTGGGAGGACCACCACTCCTGGCTTAATTTGGATTCTTTTTGCATGAGTTTCATATATAGGAGAAAGCTCATATAGTTTCATATACAAGAGAAATCTTCTCTTGGGTGAGCTTCAAATCTCCCCCTCCCACAGAGATACCAAAATTACCTTCTGTCTGTCCTCCTGATTTGATGGCCTTGAGGGCTGCCTATAGCCAGTCTTCCAGGCCAAGCTCACCCCTCTGCAGTAGCACAGGTGCTCCATCCCTCAGGCAGGAAGTCAACCTCTCTGACCACTTCCATATCCCCCATATCATTTCCCCTTCACACCTCTCTGAAAGGTAGGGAGCCCCCACCCCCTGCTTGCAAAGGAGTAATATACAGTGGTGAGCATTGAGGGGCTATGCCCAGGATTCCAGAGCGAGCAATAGAACCTGGGCTTTGGCAGATGAGGGTGGCCCCAGGTCCATGCCTGTTCCTCCATGTTGTCCCTGAATGTCCCTTTGTCAACAGGGTGAGCCTTCACTGGGTGTGGAGAATGTGCTTCAGGCCTTGAATGCATGAGGCAGCTCACCTGGGACACTGCAAGGGCCCCCCCCCCCCACCCCGGGGCTCTTGCCTGTGTGAGGCAGCTCACCCGGGACGTTTCAGGGCCCCTCTCGGCTGCTCTTAGAGGATCCATTCTCCCAAGAGGCATGGCATCAGGCGGGCAGGGAGCGGCGCAGCCAGGGAGGGAGCCGTCCTGCCCTCCAGCTGCCCCATTAGCCGAGGAGGAGCTCAGCTGCTTGGTGCTCTGGCCTTCCCTGTCTCCTCTCAGGTCCTCAACCTGTTTATCGCCCTGCTGCTGAACTCCTTCAGTGCCGACAACCTTGCTGTGCCTGAGGATGATGGGGAGGTCAACAACCTGCAGGTGGCCCTGGCACGCATCCAGGTATTTGGCTGTCATACCAGGCAGGCCCTTCACAGCTTCTTCTGCAGACTCTGCCAGCTCCCAAGGTGGCTGAAGGTGAGGTCTCAGCTAGAGGCCAAACCCCCAGTCCCCAGCCCCAAAGCCGAGAATCACATTGCCGCTGCCGAGGCTGCTGGGAGGCGTCCCGAAGGGCCGGCAGCTCCCGGAGAGGCCAAGGACGAGCACAGTGACTTCATCACCAATCCCAGCGTGTGGGTCTCCGTGCCCATTGCGGAGGGAGAATCTGATTTTGACAACTCCGAAGATGAAGGCGAGCAGAACACTCAGAGCTCCTGGAAGGAAGTGACCCCCACACAGGTAAGAGTATGCCCGCTGGGAGCAGCCACGGGACGTGGGGAGGGGCAGAGTGGGCCAGGCTGAGGGCTCAGGCGGGTATCCCGCCACTCTGAGAGGCAGAGGTAGAGGATTTCAAGTTCCAGCCCAGCCCAAGCAACTTAGGAACACCTTATCTCAAAATCGAAAGTAAAAAATGGGCTGAGGATACAGCTCAGTGTGGAGACTCTGGGCTCAACCCTCAGTACAAAAATAAAAAATAACGCGGAAAACCAAGGAGCTGTCCAGCAACAGGATTGGTACAGCTTTGAAGAGTCCCAGGCAAGGCAGACGTAGGGGAAGCTGGAACCATGTCAACCTCTCCAGGGGAAGAAGGACCTCTGCAGGTCCTGGAAAAAAAGGAGCCAGAATTCCCCAGGCAGGCAGAAGGGTGTGGGGCAGCAGGTTAGTCTCAGGCCACCCGGAGGCCCTTGGCCATTCTCTCTGGCACAGCCACCCCCTTCATGCTGCCCTGCTCGGGCCCTAAGAATGAGCCACTACGACAGTCCTCCAATAACAGGATGCTGTCCAGGAGCAGGCTCGTCTAATTTCCACCAGCTTCCAGGAAAGTCCTGAGCGTCCCATGACTGGTTTACGGAGCTTTCCCCAACAAGTGACATTGTAGTAGGAAAATGACACTTCTTTCAGCACCAGAGAACTTAGAGCACATTTCAACCTCTTGATACTATGTATTTTTAAATAGTTTGCACAGCCCCCTCAGGCCCTGCCTGGGTAGGCAGCCCTGGCTGGGTGAGGGCAGGAGCCCGCGGGCCCTCTCACACAGAGGCCTGGGGCTCTGGGGCAGCTGCGCCTGTGGCAGCTCCTCTACCGCTCTTCCCCGCTGCTGTCACGTCTCCGGTGTTCGACAGCTACTGTTATCAGCTGCCATTTTTGGCATGCCCCTGTCTGGTGGCAGCCGGGGGCAAGGCGTCACCATCCCCAGTGTAAAGGACATGAACTCTGCAACGGCTGACAGCCTCTCAGAGGCATTTCCAGCTACTTCGGGATAAGACCCAGACAGCCAAGTTCACTACCAGGTGGAGTTCTGGCCAAGTATCAGTAATAACGGTTGTGGCCAACATCTATGGACCCAAGCACTTCCTGCAGAGTATCTTACAAGTATTAATGTATTTGTTATCGAAGTAAGAAGCTGGGCCTGGTGGTACAAGCCTGGAATCCTAGCACTTTGGGAGGCTGAGGCAAGAAGATCACAAGTTCAAGCCCAGCCTGGGCAACTTAGTGAATTAGTGAGACTCTGTCACAAAATAAAATTTTAGAAAGGGGAAGAGGGATCTGAGGATGTAGCTCAGCATGAAGGCCCTGGGGTCAGTTCAGTGCCCATTAACAGAAAAGAGGGGAGGGCATAGATCTTGCCGTCACAATTTTGTATATGGGAAGAAAAGGTCAAAAAGATTGAATAATTTGCCAGAGCTGGGGCACTTCTAAGGAGTGGATCCACAGGGTAACACAGATCTGCCCTGCTGGAGAGTCCTGTGTCGCTTCACACCAGTGTGCCTGTGCATGTATGTCAGTGTGTTCTATGATCCAGCAGCTGGTAATGAATGTGCAAGTTCTCCCGAGATTTGCAAAGTACCTATTTGGGACTCGCTGTCACAGCAGGAGCAGCCTCACCACGGTGGGGATTGGGAGGACCCCCTGAAACCCGGGAGCCCCGGTTCCAGCACCTCCTCAGAGGACCTGGCTCCGTACCTGGATGAGAAGTGGGAAGGCGAGGCTGCCCCTCCGGTCCCTGTCCAGGTAGGTGTGTGAGCCTGCTGGTGAAGGTCCTGGTAGGTGGGCTGGTGGCGCTGGAGGGTGGGCGGGGCCAGCTCTCCTGGGGCCAGCTCTCCTGGGTGAGCGCTCAACCACGCAACTTTTTTTTTTCTTTTTGAGACAAGGTCTTGCTCTGTAGCCCAGGCTGGCCTTGGACGGCTGGCGATCCTCCTGCCTCAGCCTCCCTGTTGCTGGGATTACAGGCGTGTGCCACCACGCCTAGCTTCATGTGTTGCTGAGGAAGTCAAATCAGGGCCTTGAGCTAGCTAGCTAGGCAACAGCTCCTTCAACCTCATGTGCCATCCTGGGATGTGTAAAGCCCTCCCAACACCTCCTCCCCCCGACCTCACATCGGTGGTGTGGGCGTGGGCAGCACCCACCGGGCTCCCCAGGGCCAGTTTCTGGTGAGACTCTGCTTGTCAGATGCTCTGCTCCCACCCAAAATTGAGTAAGTGCTCAGAAAATGGCAGCCAAGAAAACTGGAAAGAAACCGCAATGCTCAGAGAGTCAAGTCTCTTTCGGAGGCAGCAGAGGGAAGCTGGGGGCCTGGGGGTGAGGAGGGCCCGGCGGCACCCCACTTTCTTTGTCCACATCATTTTCTGTAGCCAGAGGCAGGAAGGGCCTGCACAGAAGCTGCTGACCGGTGAGGGCGGAGGTGCCAGCCCTGCAGAGAGGAAGGGAGGAGGAAGGGAGCGAGGGATGGAGGGAGGGGAGAATCAGGGTCCAGCACATCCAATTGGAGGTACAAATAAACTTCGTGGCTTCAATTCCAAATCTCGGAAGCGATGGGTAAAGGGGTGCTGATGAAAGGTGAGTACAGGTGTGTCCAACTTGCAATCTGCCATTTCTTTGCCCCTTTTAAATGTTAGAATAAAAAAATTAAGAAAGTTTTAGTACTTATATGGAGTACATTAACTATATTACTTTTTTATACGACTATTCCTCTTTATTCAGAAAAAGGACAGGGAAGACCAAGCAATATTGGGCCACAGGTTGGACATACCTGTTGTAGAGTTTAACTACCACTACAATAAGTTCAAGAATTCAACTTGATGCCTAGTCCCTAAGTGGGAACTACATGGCCAGCATTGGGCTAGGCAAAGATAAGCAGACACAATTCACACCCAAGGCCCTAAGCCCTTCAGCGTGAAGAATGCCACCCACTGGCCGTGTGCCCAGGGCAAGGATGACCACAGCAGGACAAGATAAGAGAGGAAGCTGAGATGGGTTGGGGGGCTACAGGGAACAGGGGCCATTTGGGGCCATTTGGTCCCCAGTAGATGAAGGAGGTTACATTCTGCCTGTGAACATCATGGTCCCTTCTAAGCACTCAGAGGACTCTCTTGGATAAATTTCCCTACTCAACACAACTTCTGGGTGTTGGCTTTGGTTTTGTTTGTGTTTTCTTGTGTGTGACCCCGGCACATCGGGGAGGGGCCCGACGGCGACAGATGGGCACCCACCCTACCATTTGGGTCCATTAGCCAAGCTATCAGGTTTGCTAACCCGAGAGCAGCGTCAGCTCCTAATTGAATTCATCTGGAGACATGATAGAGCTTAAACTGCCAGGAGGGCAGCAGAGCCCTGCAGCATCATTCCCTGATTAAATATTCAAGGCTAGTGAAAGCTGAGAATCTTTACGTGTGTAATTATGGTGTCTAGGCCATCACCAGCACTCCACCGGGTGGGGCCTGGGCCTCAGAGGCTCTACAGGGGGCCTTCAAGTCCTGGCCCCAGGGGCTACGGGGATGCCAGGGCAGGTCCAGGCAGGACTTGGACCCTGGAGGGGCTCGCCTGCACCTGCAAGACCTCTGCTGTTGGGCCTGCAGGCACCATGCGCAGGCTCCCAGGCCCTTCAAAGCTGGCTTCCCTGCCCTGCAGGAGGCAGACAACGTGAGCTCCTCAGAGGGCAGCACTGTGGACTGCCCAGATCCTGAGGATATCCTGAAGAAGATTCCAGAACTGGCGGATGGCCTTGAAGACCCCGATGACTGCTTCACTGAAGGTAAATGGCAGCTTCAGGTCTCCTCGTGCTGGCGATAATGAGTGCCGGGCTCTGGTTCAGCACTTTCTGGACCCCTCTGTGTCCAGGGCCCAGGCCTAGAGCCCACAGGCATTAGACAAGCAGGGCCCCGGCAGCCTTGCTCCAGGCCCGAGCGCTGCAGCCTCAGGCGCAGTGCGGTGACTCGCAGCACCTCACGCGTGTCAGACAGACGCAAGAAGGATGCTGTGGCTCCCTTGTCACCCTCCAGAGCGTCTCACTGATGATGAGCCGGCCCTTCAAGGGGCAACGGGGGAAAAGACAGTCACTACTACAGCAAACGTCACCACGATCTCTTTGTGGAAGGGGGCAGTGTGCGTGTGAGCCTGGGGAGGGTGGGTGGGGGTGCTGGAGACCAGCGCAGGGCTCTCACGCTGAGCTACATGCCCAGCCCTTTTTTACTTCCGATTTTGAAGCAAGGTCTCACTAAGTTGCCCAGGCTGGCCTCCAACTTGTGATCCTACTGCCTCCGTTTTCAAGTGTGCTAGAATTACAGGCATGTGCCACCACACCCAGCTTACTGTGAACTCCTGATTTGGGTCAGGAAGGACCCAAAGGAAGGGCACAGTGTATCTGTTTCCTTCAATCTTCTGTGTTACTTTTAAAGGCAGATCCTGAATCTCACCCAACTTGTCTCCCAATGTTTAGATCAGTGAGATGTATTACGTTCTCAATAGATACCTGTGTAAGAACTAATCAAATCTCTCAAATACCATGAAAGTAATTAGGAATTGTGCCCTCAGTACTTTTAAAGAGGCATACATTGGGAAGGTGGGTGAGAACCACCTTATTGGTTTGTAGATTCTAGTTCCATTTGACCCTAGGCTGGGCTGGGCTGGGCTGGGCTGAACCAGAGTAGGTCCTGCTCCAGCTGTGTGGTACTCCATTAGTTCAGCATCAGCTCAGTCCCTCAGGTACTACCAGGCCCATGTCCCTTGCTTAATTTAGTTTCCAGGCATGAGTGGGCACAAGGACAGGGACTACTGGTGTCATATCTAAGGACAGTGCTTGAGGAAGACATCCAAATGGGCAAGACGCTCAAAGGAGAGGGAAGCTGGTGGACTGAACTGAAGGTCTTCCTCAGAGGGCCCCTCTTCTCAAATTTCAGGAAGGAGTCCTTCTCCAAAGGGTTAGCAAGTAGGTTTCCCAACAGAGGGTTTCTCTGTAGGGCTGGAGCAGGAATAATCACAATGGAATCCCACTCATCTCCAGTCACCTGTCCCCACCTGTCCCCACACAGGCTGTATGCGGTACTGTCCCTGCTGCAAAGTAAACACCACCAAGTTTCCATGGGCCTTGGGCTGGCAGGTGCGCAAGACCTGCTACCGCATTGTGGAGCACAGCTGGTTTGAGAGCTTCATTGTCTTCATGATCCTGCTCAGCAGTGGAGCGCTGGTAAGTAGAAGTGGGGTCCCTGTCACCCAAAGGCCCTGGAGCTGCAGCAGTGGACGCCCCGAGCCCTCGGCTGAATGGTCCTGCCAGTAGAGCGAAGGAGGATGGCAGTAGTGTGCTCTCTTAACATCAGGCCATGGGAGGTGCTCAAGACACACAGCATGCTCACCTGGCTGCAAACACAAGCAGTGAGTGTATACATCTCACCTACAGATGGTGACAGCAGCATTCACAGGTTTAGGGGACTCGTTCAGGGTTGCCTAATGTGGCCATAGCACACCCCACCTTGCCCTCATTTGCTCCCAAAGTCCTGGTTCTCTATTCTCTGATCTCCTCCACTGAAACTCTGGTACAAAGAAGACTACCCTTCCTTGCCTTAGGAAACCACCTTCAAAGGCTGCCCTTACTCCCTCTAAGCTCACAGAAAACCGTCTCAGTGGAGCATCTCAGAATGTGATTATCTGGAGAGCTGGTTGTAGGGCAGATTCTGACTTAGAAAATAAAAAGTGGGGCCTGAAAACTTGCATATCCATCAAGCTCCATGAGCTACATGCTGAGTGAATAGCTTGGGAATAGAAACCCAGAGGTGGAAACACTGGAAGCCCCTGGGTGAAGGCTGTGCTTTATAGGGCAAGGAAGGAAGGTTTTGTTATACCAGGGCTCAGGCTGCCTACAGGTGTCAAGTACTTATTTCAATAGAAGGAGGTAAACAAAGACAGAATAGGGCTTATCCACCCCAGACATTCGTCCTTCACAGGTGAGGCAGTCACATCTCAGAGGCATGAAAGAAACTGCCCAGGGTCACAGCTGGTTCCTTCAAGGGCTAGGACTATAGCCCCCTCTCCCCGATTCAGAGCTCTGAGTATGTTCAATTGTCTTGTTCCTCCTCTGTCGTTTGCTCCTTAAATACCTGGTGAGTATCTAGGCATAAACTTAAATGCCAGCTTTCCTAGGAAAGGTGCCAGAATTGCTCAGTGCGTGGCATTAGCCTTGGAGAAGAGCTCAGGTGAGGGCCCAGCACGGTTTGAGAGGCAGAGGAAAACTAGGGCAGCAATACCCAAAGCCAAGGAAGAAGGAGACTCGGGGCAGGCTGGCCTGCCATCTTGGGTGTGGCTGGGAGGGCAGCCCCTGAAGGCGCTGTCCCAGCGGGAAGAGGCCACCATCCACCTGGGTTGCAACAGTGCAGAGGCTGATCTGCTCCTGCAGGGCTTTCTCCACACCTTGTCTCCTCTCCTTCCTGTCTTCTCAGCTAAAAACGCTAATAACCTCAACCTGGACCTGGTAAAATGGGCCTGTAATCCCAACACTCTGGGAAGCTGAGACAGGGGGACTGCAAGTTCCAGCTCAGCATGAACAACTTAGAGACTTAGCAAGACCTTGTCTCAAAATTAAAACTAAAAAATGAAGCTGGGGATATAACTCAGAGCAAAATCTTAGGGGTAGGCCCCAGCCCGATGTGCACACGTGGGCACGCATACCCACTCACGAGATAAGCCAGAGACGGCCTCCAGGTGCTGGCCTCATCACTTCCCTGGCTCCTGTATCTCACCCATCTCCTCCCTCAGTGTTTAGATCAGTGAGACCTAACATTCTTAATAGCTACCTGTGTAAGAACCAATAAAATCTCTCAAATACCATGAAAGTAATGAGGACTGTGGGCTCAGCACTTTTAAAGAGGTAGAAATTGGGAAGGTAGGTGGGAACCACTTTATTGGTTTCTAGACTCTAGTTCCATTTGACCCGAGGCTGGGCTGGGTTGAGCCGGGCCGGGCGTGGGTCCCCACATGGGCTGTCTCTCCAGGCTTCTCTTGCTCCCCCTCATTCCTCCTGTCTCTCTCCTGCTCTCTGCACCCCACCAGCACCCTCCCCATTCCCAAGAGGGCGCCCAGAGCCACAGCTGCTCTGCCCCAGCCCATCCACCCCAGCAGCTTCCTTCCTTCTCTCTTTCCCCATGAGACCAAACAAGCTTGCACCAAATTTAGTCTTCTTTATGCTTTTACTTGGAGTGCTTAAAAAAATAACATGAATTTTCACCTGACAAAGTAAAATGTAAAAAAGAAAAAAAAAATACTTGGAAATTGTAGAAAAAGGCAAAGAAAAAAATCACCCATTTTCCTATCACTCAAAAAGAAGCTCACATTGTGAACACCCTGGTCCACCTCCTTCCCATCTCTCTATTCTTAGAATACACAAATATCACAAAAAGTGAAACCACCGCTCTGCATTCTGTAATTTCTCAGTAAATTTTTCCAGGAAGCATTCTCCTACCATCTCATTTAAATGGCTGCAGCGTATTCCATGATGGGAATGTCCTGATCCCTAAGATTATACCTTCCGTGCGTTGCCTGCCCCGTGAGCACTGCCTGGAGGTCCTAGTGCTTCGTATCCGACCTTTGGTCCCAGATGCAGAGCCCAGAGCAAGGTCACATGCCAAAGCTTGTTGGGGTGAGTCCTGCAGGTAAAGGGGTAAAGGAGCGGCGGGTAAGTGAGCAGTGAGGATGAAATAAGTCTCAGTGGATCCTACAGGGAGAATGAAACACAAAGGGCCCGACAGAGTTGTCCCCCCTGGAGGGAAAGGGGGTCGCCTTGGCAACCTACATGTCCTTTCTCACTGGCCAGGGCTGCCCGGAGGGGTCAGGCACCTAACCTGCAAAACTTTTCCCAAGGAGGCCTTAGCTCCACCCAGCAATGCTACTCCCGGCAGCTGGAGGGCGGGGTACTGGCCTGGCAGAGGTCAGGGGGGCACTAAGAGTGCTCAGTGTCCCTAGGGCAAAGGTCTTCAAGGCAGAGTCACCCCAAGTTGGGCATCTCAAACCTTGAAGCGCCATCCCCAATTTGGCTTTCCAAAGACAGAGCTGGTTTTCCCTCATACACCCAACATGAAGACCATTTCTTTTTATCTTCACCAGTCCAGTAAAGAAAAATAAAAGCAGCATCTTCTTTTAATTTGAATTTCTTTGATTACTAGTGAGATAAAACCTTTTCTTCCAGAGGTTTGTTGGTGATTCTTTCTTTCTTTTTTTTTTTACTGTGTGTGTGTGTGTGTGTGTGTGTGTGTGTGTGTGTGTGTGTGTGTGTGAAGTGCCTGTGAACAGTCTTTGATGCTTTTAAGGTGAGTTGCTGTTAGCATCTCTTTAGTTCGCTTCCAAACCCAGTTTGAGGTTTCCCTTCTCCCTGGCATTCGGCAGCTGGCCGCGTCTCCGCAGGGCTGCGTGTCCTTGCTGATGGAGGAAGTCTTGGTTTGCATCTCACAGCGCCTCCACCTTCTACCTCCCCACTCCTGAGCCGAGAAAAGAAACTGACACCGGCGAGCCAGCCATCAAACCCACTCCCAGAAACGTGGGCAGGCCAGGTCCTGCCCCGCGGTCCAGGCCGTGCATTGGGCCAGGCCTGCCGTACTGCCCCTTCCCTCTAGGCCTTTGAAGACCACTACCTGGAGCAGAAGCCCACCGTGAAAGCCCTGCTGGAGTACACGGACAAGGTGTTCACCTTCATTTTTGTGTTTGAGATGCTGCTCAAGTGGGTGGCCTATGGCTTTAAGAAGTACTTCACCAACGCCTGGTGCTGGCTGGACTTCCTCATCGTGAATGTGAGTGGACATTGGGCACAGGGGTTTTGGGGTCCTCACCTCTGACTGATGGCTGTAGCCAGCACAGAGGAAGCTCAGAGCGTAAGCTCTCTCTCGGGCTGCTCAGTATTTTGAGCCCTGAGAGAGGAGTCTGACAATAGGCCTGCACAATGTGAGTGGTGGGCACTGTGTGGCATGTGGTTCTGAAACAAGGTGAACCCAGTTCTCAGGCCTCCATCCAGAACGACCACTACAGTCTTCTACATTTTTTGTTTTTGTTTTTGTTTTGTTTTGTTTTGTTTTACATTCAAAGAAAAATAACACAGAGACTGTCCAAGGTCTTTTGACCTTGTGCCTGCTGCCAGGGCGCTGGACCATGGGGACCTGCAGCCTGCAAATACAGAATTTGCCCACTTACTGGCTCCATGGTTTCCAGCTCTGGCTACACTTTAGAACCACATACAGATTCTCGTAAAAATACAGCACCACTGAGGCTGAGCTTTCTGGTCTTGGGTGAGGCTCAGACATCAGCATTTGGTAAAAACTCTCTTGCATTTTGAAGGTGCTTGTACCACTGAGACGGCAGCAAAGCTCTTGCTTTGAATGGGACAGAGGATCTCTTGGTCCCTTTAGAGAGATGCTGAGGTGGAGTTCAGGTGTCCTAATGCACAAGAACCTGTCGCCTCCAACGCCTACATTGGGGGATTTGCCACGTGCCTCCCCGTATCAGCCCCGTGGCTTTTCAGGGTCATCGCTCCCTCCCCGTAGCCACCACATTGCTCCAGCTCTCTTGGTCCCGCCACTCACTTGGCTTTGCAGCTTGGCAACATGAGCTATTCGCTCATTGCTGTGGAGCTAAGGGCTCCTACAAGCCGGAGGAGGCAAGTGCCCTGTCCGTGTCTCAGCCTCCCCAACTCTAGCAGCCCTGAGCACCAAGGTCTGCCATCGAAGCTGTCAGGAATGCTATGCAGTGCTTGCCTCCCGGGCCTGCATGGGGCTCAGTACAGAGCATTCTGCCCTGCCGCCTGTGTTGGCAAGGCCTCCACAGCAGGCCTTCTTTCATGATGCCAATGCGTGAGCCGCATCAGGCCAGCGTACCACAGGGATTAACTGAGGGGCCTGAAATACAAGTCATGGGTGACGATCTTATGCATAAAGGCAACCATTCATAAAGGAACGGAGAGCTTCGCTCCCGCTTCCCGCCCGTTAGGGTGCTGCTCCTCTAGACAGTGCAACTGCGCGGCCCTGGCTGGTTGCTGTCCTGATCACCTTAACCACCTCCCTCCTTTCCATCCATCCTCTTCCTGAGCTTTCCTTCCAGCCGTCTGTCCTTCCTTCCGTTCATCCACATTCAGTCTTCGTTTCTCCTTCTTCCCACACATCCACCCGTCTTTACTTCTACTTGTGCTTCTCCATTCTGCCATGCACGGTGCGCCCCCATCCTCCTTCCTTCTCCTTATCCCTATCCATTCCATCGACCCATCCTTCTACTCATTCACCTACTGATCCTTAACATATATAGAATATGTGGAAATATGAATTATAAGTAACAATAATATACTATATACATTCTACCCAAATATCAAATCTTCCACCCCGCCATCCACATTGTGTCCACCCGTACATCTATTTATTTGTGCTCCTATTCCTCCACTTTCCATCTTTCCGTTCTTCCTTAATCCATGCCCCTATCCTTCCTTTTCTCCACTCACCTGCCATTATCTCCTTCACTTTCTTGTACTTCTTCCACGTACCCCTTCAACCAGCCTCTAATCGCTCACTAATGTCTTCCGTTTATCTCTTCTATCCAACTCTCCGTGATTTCCACACTCCATTCAGTCACAGCCATTTTACCCGATTATCTCTTCTCTATCCATCCACTTTATCTTCTATTCTGTTTCTGTACTTTTCCCTTCTTTGATTGCCTCTTTTCATTCTTTAGCTGTATAACCTATCCATCTTTGTAACCTTTAAACTCTTTTTCTGTTCAATAATCCTTCCACTTCCCATCCAGCTGTTCTTTCCTCTTTCCTCCCTCTCATTCATTCCAACAAGCTTCTAACTTCTCTATCATTTATTTAAATGTTTGTTGAAAACTATCAAATACAATCTTTTATGATGTATTCAAGGAGAGATGATGCAATAAATAAACACTGCTTACTTACAGTTTACAGTTGAGTCAGATTTACAAGGGACAGTTATTGTGTTGGGGATGCAGAAACATGAGCCTTCTTCCACACAGGAGGCAGGACAGCTAGGAGAGCTAGATATGAAACACAGAAGCGAGCAGGAGCCCGTCCCAGGGAAAAGGTGACCTCCAGCAAAGGCACAGACCCTGGGTGTCCAGGGAACAGCTTAATGTGTGTAGAGTATATGGGTGAAATATTTATAGAAAAACAGCTGACACCATATAGCCCAGGCTGAAGGATCTAGAGCTCATCTGAGGTTGATAAGGCACAGTGACGTTATCAGAGAGACAATCGCAGCCTGATTTGTTGTGCCGTAGGGTGAGATGGCAGAGGTGCAATACTTGGCCTGGCAGTCAGCCTAGAGACCTGCGGCCTGAGAGTAAGAGTAGAGCTGGACACGGGTGGAGCTTTGCTGGGAAAGCACCAGCCCCCAGCTGCCCAGCTGCAAATTTTGTACATGAGACAGCTTTTCCAAGGGGGCGAGCAAAAGAAAAATGGACTAGAGTCTAGCTTGGCACTGGCCAAGGATCCCTGTTCTCTGCCAGCCGGGCAGCTGACTGACACTACTGGTGTCAAAGGCTCGTGTAGACGAAGGGAGGGGGTCCTTCCCGCTTTCGTTCTTTGTCCTGGTGGAAGAAACCACCAGCTCAGAGCCTGAATGTGATGCAAGGCTCAAGCACCCCTAACTTTGTAAAGTTCTGGTGTACGTGCCCACCTAACTCCCACGGGAGCTAAGCCCAGGCTCAGCCCACCATCCTCTGTGCAGCTGAGGCCCACAGGGTTTGGTCACGCTGCCATTAAGCCTCTCTAACACCTGCAAAGGTCCTAGAAAGGGACGACAAATATTTTTGTCAGTTTGTAACCGTTGCAGTCCTTGGACCACCACTTAAATAAAACCAACAGACCAACAAGGGCTCGCAACTCCCTCACTGCACCTCGAATAGTTCCCAAACCACATCCCAGGGACCCTGCTGCTCACTCGTACTGAGAACTGCAGAGCGGAAGGAATTGTGGGATTCTTCTGGTCGGGCTCCTTCAGTCTATAAAAGGCAGAAGTATCCTGGACAAATAGGTCACAACAAGTTAGGGACCAAAGGGACCCTAGACCACCACCTGGGACAGGATTCTTTCTTGCCCACTTTTTTGAGAAAATACAATTAAGACTAACATTGTATCCCTCAATATAGACTTGCACAATTGTCCCTGAATAGAGACATTGTCTTCCCTAGTTTCTGAAAGCCAACCAAAATTTCAAGACTCTTTGGACTCTTCCAGCTGGAAGGAAAAGAAACTTGGCCACTGACATCCTCAGAGTAGCAATATGGAAGGATGAGTCTTTTCTTTCCCAGAAGCTGCAGTAAGTGATGAGTAAAATATTCTCTAAAAGAGAACTCTCTGATCTCTTTCTAAACTCTCCTAGAGTACAGAAGCAGACAGGAGCCAGGGCAAGAGCGTAGGGTGGGGTGGGCGGCTGGTGAAGAGCTCCTGCCTCCTCACTCCTGCAGCCTTTCTAACCCCGCCCTGATCCTCTTGCTTTCTGCCTGCACTCAGATCTCACTGACAAGCCTCATAGCAAAGATCCTGGAATATTCTGATATGGCATCCATCAAAGCCCTTCGGACCCTCCGTGCCCTGCGACCACTACGGGCTCTCTCTCGTTTCGAAGGCATGCGAGTAAGTCCCATCCCAAAATGTCTCTGCCGTGCAGCATTTGGCAACCCTTACCCTTAGTTATGACCTTCATGCCACCAACCCAAGCTCCAGCCCCCACCTTCCAAATCTCAGCTCTGTGTCTTTCCTTCCTTCTCCAACTCCAGTGCTACCAGACTCCGCCTCGGCCTTCATCCATCATTGGGTCAAAGTAGTCATCATAGCTTCAAAATAAAAGTGGAGTTTTACTATTAACTTGTACCTTTACAAACACTAGAAGCTAAAGATTGAAATAGCTTAATTTTTTTCATTTCATATCAAAGTTTTGATTTATAAGGTGCTAATTTACAAATGAATTCATTTGTGAAAATAGATTTAGATTTCACTGATTCTTGGCCAAAACATACTTTATTTACACTGTAGGAGAACAAAGTAAGGCTGTAGAAGCCTGAGTGTGCAAGTACAACACACACACTCCCTCCCTAAGTGCATATGTGTGTGTTTGTAAAGTCATACATCCCCTCAGTCCCGAGGAAAGGAAGTAAAACTTACCCTGAGTGAGGCTTAGGAGAGAAAGTCTAAACCTATCTTGAGGTGCCCAAAATCTCTGAATGTTTTGAGCCTGAATTACTAATTACCATCTAATTAACATATGTTGCTGCTTTCAAAGTCCGTTGACTCAAGAAGCAGCCTCAGTGAGTGCAGAGAGCAGCAGGATCTTGAGGGAGAGGTGGAATTTCAGAGGTTTCAGGTCCTCTTCTACCTCCCACCAGGTGGTGGTGGATGCCCTGGTGGGCGCCATCCCGTCCATCATGAACGTCCTCCTTGTCTGCCTCATCTTCTGGCTCATCTTCAGCATCATGGGCGTGAACCTCTTCGCGGGGAAGTTTGGGAGGTGCATCAACAATACAAATAGAGAATTTGCTGTTATTGATTGGAAAATTGTGAACAACATTTCTGACTGTAAGAATCAAAATGAAACTGGCAACCTCTTCTGGGTCAACGTGAAAGTCAACTTTGATAATGTTGCCATGGGTTACCTTGCACTTCTTCAGGTGGTGAGTCAACCATGAGATCATCGTTTCTCTTCCTTTGAATGTTCAATAAACAGATAGTCTGGGGTCTTCTAGGAGATGCTACCTAGAGATATTGCAAAGTGTCTTAGTTACTTATTCATTGCAGGGACAGAATATCTGATATCCACAACTTAAGGGAGGAAAGATTTATTTCAACTCAGTTTCAGATAATCACACACAGTCCATTCAAGGGCAGTTGGCAATGGTGGAAGCACATAGTAAAGGCAAGTTGGAGACATGGCAGACAGAAAGCCAAGTGAAAGAGGAAGCATATGCCCTCCCATGCCCTGCCCTACTGATCCACCCTACTTTGACCAGGTTCCACCCCTAAACAGCACACAGTCCCATAGCCAAAATGCATTTACTTCTCTAAGAGTTGTCAAAGTCTTAACAGTTCCATCACTGTTTAAAAAAAAAAGAAAAGTCTGAGTTGAAAGAATTCTCTGAGACTCAAGGCAAATTCTTAGTTATGACCCCTTGTGAATGTCAAAGAAAAGTTAAACACTTCCAACATACAATGGCACAAGGTAAAAATTCCCATTCCAAAAGAGAGGAATAGGAGAATAGAAGGTAATTGGACCAAAACAAGTTCTAAACCCAGCAGGGCAAGGTTCAAATCTGGTAGTTCTGTGTACAGCACTTGGAGTAAACTGTGGTGAGATGTAAGCCCCAAAGGGCTTGGGAAGCACCTATAGCCTTCATCAATAGATGACCCACATTCCTGGCATCTCCAAATTTCCAGGTTCTCCACCGCCCTTCAGGCTTCTTCTTCACAACTTCATGAATTGCCCTCCCATGGCACACTGCCTGACCCCCAAGGCCTTCCTCCTAAATCTGAGTGAAAGCCTTCATATCCCCACAACTCCTACAGTCTGCATGCCTGTGAAATCAGCACCTTATGGATGATGCCAAAGCCCACCACTGGCTCAAGTGGCAGTCTGGCCCCCTTAGACAAGGGCTGGGAGGCCTCTGAGTGCCTGGACCGCTGAACTCTGGGCAGCTTAACTCTGGCAAGCACTTCCCTCTTTGGCCCTACAAGATGTCCTGGGGTACTCTTCTCAAACCAAGGTCCATGGTCTTTCCATCCTTTAACTGGTAAAGCATGGGGGCTTCTTGATTCCTGAGAAACCATCAAGGCATTTTTGTAGTCCTGACTCTATGTACTTGGCTTGTTTTTAATGTTAAACTACTTAACAATCATGCGTTCTTCTGCATTATCTTTGCAGCCCTTCCAGTCTTACAAAACTTTAAACTTTTTACATCATTTTCTGCCATTTTTTTCTACTTTTTACCGTAGACATGATGAAAAGCTGCAAGCATTACTCATGTGACAATACAAACATTGGGCTGCCTTGAAATTTCCTCTGTCAGATTAAATAGTCCGACTGTGCTTAATCACCACTTGAGACAGAGTTCCAGGACAGGGTCAAAATACTAACAGACTTTTTGCCAGAGCATAGCATACACAGTTTCCAGGCCAATTGCTAATAAATTTTCCTTCCCATCTGAAAATTCTCGAGCCTGGCTTTTATAATCCATATTTTCATCAGCACTCAGGTCTTCTGAGCTCTGACCAAAATCTCCTATCAAGTTTAGCTCACGGTATGTTAAGGCTTCTCCAGCCAGCATCTTCAAATTTTTCCAAATTCCTCCCTTCAGCCAGTTGCAAAAGCTTCCAAACCACATGGTCAGGGGAAGTCACAGTAATGACCCCACTTCTCTGGTACCAATTTATGCCTCGGTTACTTTGTCATTAGTGGGACAGAATACCTGACACTCCCAACTTAAGGCAGGAAGGATTTATTTTAACTCACAGTTTCAAATATGGAAGGATGGGTTTTTTCTTTCCCAGAAGCTCCCGTAAGTGATGAGTAAAATGTTCCCTAAAAGAGAATTCTCTGATCTCTTTCTAAACTCTCCTAGAGTACAGAAGGAGACAGGAGCCAGGGCAAGGGCGTAGGGTGGGGTGGGGAGCTGGTGAAGAGCTCCTGCCTCCTCACTCCTGCAGCCTTTCTAACCCCGCCCTGATCCTCTTGGATCATTCATGGATGACCAGCAATGGTGGAAGTACGTTGCAGAGGCTAGATGGAGAAAAACTCTTCACTGTTGCAAACAGAAAGCCAAATAAAGGAGAAAGGTCAGGGCTAGCAAAGACCCTTCCAGGCCCTGCCCCAGTGATCTACCCCTCCAGCCAGGGCCCACCTCCGGAGCACACAGCTCTGTAGCCATTTCACAACATCCAATTCATGGGACTTTTTGGGAGCTGTTCCAGACCCAAACTAACACAAGGAAAGCACCAAGTGTGAGCTGGGGTTCTTTTCAATTCATGTATACCACACCACTAGACTAAAGGGCCTTACTAAGGAGTGTACTCTCCTAGTGGCACAGTTGGGCAGGTCTAGGCTAAAGGCTGGGCCTGCCATGGGATTGTACCAAGACATGACTTGGACCAACCACCTGCACAAAATGGATATGATGTAGTCATATGCTCAGTTCTCTGCACATCACCTACTAGATGGTAATGGATGGTATGTGATTAAGTTTATTGCAATGATAAAAAGAATGAAAGAATTTCCTGTATAATAGCAGATTAAAATAACAAAGGCTATTCCCCATGGGAAGATGAAGGACATTAAGAATATTAGCATGATCTATCCCATCATGAGTATTACATATATGCTAAGTAATAAACCAAACCCAAATATGGTAGTGTTTTTAAAAGGAAAACTGAGGCCTTAGAATTTTAGAGTTTACTTGAGTGTACAAAGATCCGTAACCAGGCAGCTATGAACCAAAACTATTTCAGGACTCTACTGCAAAAAGGTATGTGTTTTTATAGCAGGTCTGTGGAATTAAAACAAAGAAAATACTTCTTTGGCTACAGTTATAAAGTTGCCTTCTTTAGTCTGTCCTGATGGAAAGTCCCTGGTTATATCATTGATTATAAATTTGTTTGTTTTTTAAAAACTTTACTGCAATGACAGAGAATGCCAATGATAATGACAAACTTGTTGATACTTTCTATTTATTCATTTGTTCACTCAGTCCTCTATCCACTTATGTGTTGAAACAATTACTTTATATCTACCATGCGATTACTGATGGGTTCCTACATACTACTATTTTTCACACATTCCGTCAGTAAATAATCCTTAAGTAACTACGTCATGCCAGGCACTGAGCTTAGGTACAGTAAGCGTGGGCTCCAGGCGCTAGTGCTATATAAGGAAGTCAGATGCAGGGGTGAATCCAAAGCTCCCATCAAGTGCTATAGCAGAGCCAGGAGTGCAAGACCTGAGGCATCTCTTATGCCTCGTATGTGTTAGCAGGCACATGTCGTTTCAAGGCCTAAAGAAAGTTAATATTGAAGGCAAGAATGTAGCAGTTTTCTACTCCACACTTCCCGTTCGTCTTCCAGACGTGTACATTTCTCTTCTGTGTCATGCACAGTAAGTGGGAAAGGGGTCGAAAGAATGGCAGTCCTGGCCGGGGTGGGGAGGAGAGCCTTGATCAAGGGAACAGAGCGTCCTTGTAGCTGTTGACTCTAAAGCCAGGCATGTAGGTGCCCAGTCCACACGATATTCTGGAAGGTTTCATGTCTTTAGTGCCAGTGTCTTCTGAAACAGCCACATGTAGATTACTGTAACTCATCCTATGAGATGAGTCAGTCGCCCAGAGAACTCTTTCCTTTCTCCCTTTCTGCCCCGGCCTCTTTCTCCTGAAAGCAACCTCGCTGAGCATCCTGTTCCCTCACTGGACCACCATGACCACCATGGCCTCATCCACTATAAATAGATGGGCACACACTCCTCTGCTTCTTGTTTGCAGGCAACCTTCAAAGGCTGGATGGACATCATGTACGCAGCCGTCGATTCCCGAGATGTGAGTCTTAGCCCACTGAGCCCACAGCCTTCCCTTTGAGGACCCCTGCCCGTCTCACCTTTTCCTGCCAGAACAAACATTTCTGGTGTCCTGTCTCCTGCCCCCTCAGCCCACCTCTGAGCCCACTAACAAGCAGCCTTTCTGGTTCTTCATCTGAAGACTTTCTTAGTTTCTTTGTGGCTTGCTTAGCAGTTCCCACGCCCCCCTCCCCACCCCCAGAACAGAATTTAATGCCCCCAAGGGCAAACCTCACTCATAAATTTTGGAAGTCTCTAGGTAAATACTGTCCCTAGGGGTGTTCTGAGGTGTCCTCAGAGGGCTCCAGCAGGACTGGGCCTCAGTTGCCTGCCATGGCCTGTTTAACAACTTTTATCAGCTTTTCTGCTCTTTCTGGTTATTCTTTTCCACTCCGCCAGTCCTACTACCTTCCGGCAATAACCTGCACCCAGATTCTTGTTCCAGAATTGGCTTGGAGGGGGAACCTGTACTAAGACACCCACACTCCACCCCAAGTTCTGTCTCGTCCGTGTCAGGTCGGCCTTCAGCCCAAGTGGGAGGACAATCTCTACATGTACTTGTACTTCGTCATCTTCATCATTTTTGGCGGCTTCTTCACACTGAATCTCTTTGTTGGGGTCATAATTGACAACTTCAATCAACAGAAAAAGAAGATAAGTGGGCTCTGGTATTTCCGTCCTAGCCATGAATCGTGTGCTTCCCTGGCCTCGTGGCAAAAGCCCATGCTACTCACAAGCTGTCCTGCCTGACGCAGAGCCTCATTTTCCTCTTTAACCTCAAGCTGACCTCTGTGCCCTGGTTGCAATCCTCACCTCTGTCTGGTGCCTGAACCTGCTAAAGCTGACCTCTGCAACGCACCCCTACACCATGACCCTACCCCTGATCCCCACCCTCCCTCCACAGATGACCTTAGCCTTCCCAGCTGGAACCAAGTGTGTTGAGTGTGTCATAGGCAACCTCTTGAGAAATATCAACAGGGAAGGGAGGAACTCCACCCAGCACTTACTTATCTGTTTAGAGCTCTGAGCCCCAAAGGTCTGAGTCGAGGCACCGCAGAAAGACACAGACCTGCCACTGGCAGAATCCAACCTTGTTTGGGGTGGGGAAGAAGGCTTTTGTCTCTATGGGTGCTAACTCGATCAATAGGAATTTTCTTATTTTTTTGTTGCTGGGGTACAGTCCTGACATCCATAACGGAAGGGAAGGGAGATTTATTTTAGCTCACAGTTTCAGAAGATCTCAGTCCACTCATGGACAGCTGGCAATGGTGGAAGCACATGGAAAAGGCCCCGCAGGAGGAAAAGCTGTTCACAGCACGGCAGACAGGAAGCCACGCGAGGAAGGATCTGGCATATATTCTTCCAGGTCATATCCCAGTGATCTAGTCCTTCCAGGTCGAGACCCGGTGCTCCACCCCTTCCAACCAGACTTAACATCTCATACCAGCACACGGTGCCATAGGTATTCCACAACATCTAAATACATGCAGATCCAAACCACAATAGCGTTGAGACTCATTTGAACTTTTTTATTATTGTATTTTTTATTTGTATGCTTTTAAGTCATTGCTGCCTTCTCCATGCTCAGTATTTTTCAAATTACAACTTTCAAATAATAAAACAGAATTTCAATGGGAAAAACAAAAGGTAGAAAATTCTCTGTGCTATTTTTTCACTTAGAACCCAGCATACCTCTGAGATAGGTAGGGCATCATTTTAGATTTCTGTAAAGTGAGACCCAGAGATAAAAAGGCTTATGTTGGAGCCACATGGCACAGCTGGGCCTTTGGCATCCCCCAAGCATGGAAGTACAGACCTGACTCAACCACCAGCAGAGTAAGTGATGTGACAATATTTTGAACCACCCGGGTATAAGTTTTTCTCGTTCAGTCAGTGGGGCTAAGGATATCCACTCTCAGGAGATGGGTGAGAGATAAGTAACACACTAGTTATATAAAAGAACATCTAGTTTAGGACTGAACACACTGTGGGCACTAAGTTCTCAGGATTACCATATAGAACACACACACACATACACAAACAGTGGGGCAGGCACCCCACTTATGGGAAGTGCTCAGCCAGGGTCTTGGCCTTAGTGCAGGAGAAGTCTGTGGGAGCCCCAGAGGGGCTCAGCAAGACAGTGCTGACCAGTGTCGCCGGGACCTCAGGAGGCTTTGAGATCACTTAAGCAGGTCTTTCTCCTATCTACAGATTGGGAAACTGAGGCCCGGAGACAGAGCTAGCCATCGTGTAATAGAGTGAGATGAGCTAGTAAGCAAGCTGGTGTGGAACACTACATCTGCCGACTCCTTGCCCAAGCATTCTCAGTGTGGCTCTACCCAGTGCCCACTTTCTCACTGCCTCTGTCCCTGCCCTGGCATAGGAAACCCCACGTGTCCCTAGATTTTCTGAAATCTCTCCCACCCAGCAGATTTCAGCCCATTTCTCCAGCATTTGCAGCCACTAATCAATACACATGCTATAGAAATGGCTTTCAAATCATGTCAGAAAGTGAAAGGTTGAAAGGTAAAGGGTTGAAAGGAAGTTTGAAGGGTCCTAAGGAGAACTACCTGCAGCTGAAGGGTGAAGGAACCCTCAATAGCGTGGTGATGGCACTATAACAGCAGAATACTATGCCGCTGCTGGACCTCGAGAGAACCGGAGGTCCCTCAAAGACCACAGACCCACACACTAACTGTCCTCAGCTCCTCTTCTCAAAGGGCCGAGGCCCTGTGTCCCAGAGTCTTCACCTGTAGAAACCTTGAAGGAAGTTCTTGTCCCTTGGCAGGGACTGAGACTCCAGTAGCCTACCGGACTTGATAGAATGAGCTAGCTGCATCCAACGCTCAGATCTGACCTGGTGCGCACCTCCCTCTGCTTGCATCCTATTCCCAAAACCTCTCACTGTCTGTCCAGGCAGTGCCTCTGGGTTCCTGGAGAACAGAAATAAACTTTGCTTCAGAGACCCAGGCAGGAGGTCCAGGACAGGGTCAGTCCCAGGGCCGCGTCACCGATGGTGGCGCCCAGCCAGAGCTCTCCCTGGTGCTAGGCGTGGCCCACCTTCCTGCAGAGGAGAGGAGAAGGTTCTGACAGTCCTTTTCACATGGAATGCTTTATGTGGCTGTTCCTGGGAGTCCTGCTGCTCTAATAATAGTGTGAGCCTCTTCTGCACTTAGGGGGCCAGGACATCTTCATGACAGAGGAGCAGAAGAAGTACTACAATGCCATGAAGAAGCTGGGCTCCAAGAAGCCGCAGAAGCCCATCCCACGGCCCCAGGTGAGCTCCCTTCTAGCAAAGCATGTTTCTAGATGCAGCTTCTGCCTGTGCTAAATAGGGAGGCGTGGCCACTGCTGTCTGCAGGAGGTCTGGGTTGAGCTTGGGGATGAGGGTGGAGGAGGGTTCTCGAGCCCAAGCAATGAGAAGTTTACATGAAGCAACACTGGTCTTCTAGACTAAAAATAACTCCCACAGATGCTTCCATGAGTCTGTTTGAGGAAGCACTGACTTCTTCCAAATTTTAGGGTTCAAGCACAAGTGTGGCTAGATGATGGTAAGGGTGGTCAGAGATGAGGGATTTGTGTGACTCTGCACCATGATCAAGGTAGACTGGAGGGGACGTGGGCAAACCTAATTCCCTTAAGGATTCAAGATACAGTTACAGCCATGTTCCAGGAGCCTTATAGGAGCTGAGGCTATTCCATTCTGAAGTGTAAGAATTGGCCAATATCTAGGGCCAGGCTTCACTTTGATTATTTTTTCATGAAGACTGCCAGAGTCGTGCCCTTTATCCCCTCTATTCATTGCAGCACCCCAGCCATACGTGGCTTCACTTGGCCCTCTACTAGAAGGTGGAAACCTCAGATCTCTGGAGGCTACCACACAGGGACCCACCAACATGTACACGCACACCATTCCTTACTCTGGTGACGACCAGTTTCTTGATCTTGTTTCATCTATAGCAAAGGCTAAGGGTTCCACCAGACTGACAGACTAGTCTACAACATGCCCAGCTACAGAAATCATGAAAAGAGGTTTCACATTCTCCACTGCACAAGAAAATGATAGGCTACAGAATATTGCATCGTTGGTCACCCACTTCATCATCTGTGGGGGTTCTAAACACGTGATCTGCCCACAGCTTAAGCCAGGCACAGCCAGATAGCTGCTCCACTTCCTAAACTCAAAATATCAGGGCAAACCCAATGCCCAGACACTCGCTGATGATGTCACCTGCTCTTTCTAATTAAGAGTCGCGACCATGGGTGGGTCCTTATTTTTTCCCACCATTCTTAGTAATGAAATAGGAAAGATTAGTGGCTCAGCAACCTGTCTCTCTCTCTCCCACCAGGGAAAGGTGTGAGCCAGCAGCATGCATGGAGCCCTGCCATTTAGATCTGTTCTCTGCTGTAGCCCAGCAGGGCAGCAGCCCACCCCAGCATGAAGCAGCAGGCAGGGATCAGCTTCCCCACAGCACTGCCCTATCTGCCTACTTCACAACTCCTGGGAAATTCCTCGTGGCGCTGTGACAGGTTTTTCTCCTCATGGCCACTTACGCAGAGCCTTGCATCTAGTATACTTGCAGTAAATGCCTATTGCGTATGAATGAATTTAAGCCCACCAGTAGGGTAGCTTTGGAATGTCGATGTGTGGGTAACTCAGGGCTCTCTATTCTATCTTTCATTTATTCATCAATGTACTGAATGCCTGTTTTATACCAGGCATAACGCAGATATTAAGACCAGAACAGTTAACAAGATGGACAAAACCCCTGCCTCATAGAGATTATAGAATCACAGCCAAGGTGAATAAAGAGCAAAACCATGAACACGTTAATTAACAGCCTGGAAAGAAGACTGTGAAGAGAGAAAGAATGGTGACCACAAGTGGTACCCAGGGCTGTATATTGAGGAGCTCTAATGTCTTCACATTGAATGAAGGGGACAAAAACAGAGCACCTGGTGGGCGAGAAAAGAACCAGGAAACTGTAGTGTGACAGAAACCAGAAAGGAGTGTTCCAAGGCGAAGGAGGTGGTAAACAAGGCCAAATTTGGATCTAATCTTGTGGAGGTCATTAGTGGTCTTAGTAAGAACCATTTCACTGGTAGAATGAGGGCAAAAGCTTTGCTGGAGAGGTTTGAGGTATGAATGAAAGATAGTAATTATATACAACACTTTCCAAAAAATTAGCTATGGAAGTGAGGAGAGACCTACAGCAGAAGCTGGATGGAGATGTGAGGCTCTAAATTAGGAAAAACTAAGTCATTAGAGATTTACCAAAAAAGAACTTAGGTACTACACATCATTCACATGGACACGAAAGGTATTTAATATAATATCTCCAGGGCTGGAGGAATGATTCAGTGGTTAAAATGTTTGCCTAGCAAATGCAAAGTCAACTACTAAATACATGAGTTTGATTCCCCATCGTCATACAAACTGGGCATGGTGGTGCACGCCTGTAATCCCAGCACTTGGGAAGCAGAGGATTTCCATGAATTCAAGGCCAATCTGGGCTCCACAGTGAGTTCAGGACCAACCTGGGCTACAGAGCGAGACCCTGTCAAAAAAAAAGATAGTATTTCTAATGTATCTCTAATGTGAGCAAGTATGGCCAAGAGCTTAATCAGGAAGGAAGCAGAGGAACCAGGAGGCTGATTAGTGGTAGTAATGAGGTGGTGAATGTGGGCCAACTAGAGGGAAGAAAATGTGTACAAGGCTTAAGGGGGTAGAGTTATTATAAAAGACTCAGAGGATCAAATTCATCACCTTGCACTTGGTTTTATACTCAACAAGGCAGCTCAAAACAATAACTTTACAAGCAGTGCTCAAACTCTGCTATATGCAGGTCATTATGGGAGCAGCAAGGTAAACATGGCCTTTTCCTCAGTGTTCATCAACTAGTAGAGAAGGCAGGCCACCTGAAAGGCCACAAAGGCCATGGGAGCCAGAGGGCCAGAGCAGTATGGTATGACACAATTGAGGAAAACTCCCTGAGGAAGTAGGGATGAGTAGAGGTGACTCACTGAACACTATCAGAACTAGATAGCCGAGAGAAGGTGCCAGAAGAGAGTGGCAGAGGGAGGGAAGACTGTGGGGCTGGACAAAGAAAGTACCTGTGGCTTCAGAGGCCGAGACAGGGGGTGAAGAGTAGAACTGGGATGATCAGGTAGAACCAATTAAAAGTGAGGGTTTAGAAAGGGTAAAGACAGGCTGTGTCTTCTATTTGGTTGTGTCCTAGTTACTTTCGTGGCTGTGACTCAATACCTGACATCTACAGATTTAGGAAAGAAAGGTTTATTTTAGCTCACAGTTTCAGAAGGTCACAGTCCATTCAGGGGCGGCTGGCAGCAATCGAAGTACATGGCAGAGACAGAGGTGGAGGCAGCTTCTCACGACATCACAACAGGCAGGCAAGTTGAGACTAGTCCTAGTTCTAGTCCTCAAGGAAGGCAGGAAGCAACTTATGTATCCTTGCAGGTCTCCACCCAGTGATCAGCCCCTCCTGCATCCAGGTGTGGAAGACGTGGCCACTACACACTCTTAATCCTAACTTACACGCCTTTAATCCTAACTCACATGCCTTTAATGCTAACCGACACACCTTTAATCCTTACTTACACACCTGTAATCCACCCCTCCAGACTAGGCCCCAACCTACCAACAGCACATGCTTCCATAGACAGTCTATTAACATTTAAATACATGAGACTTTTCGGGAACATTCCAGATCCAAATCACAATAGTTGTGAGAGAGATAAGAGAGACAGGCTTTTGAAACCCACATGTGCAGAACTTGACACCCCCCCCAAAAAAAAAAAAAAGTTTTGTTTTCACTGGCCAAAGGCCCTAATGCTATCTCCTCTTGCTTTCTCAGAACAAGATCCAAGGCTTTGTCTTTGACATTGTGACCAGGCAAGCCTTTGACATCACTATTATGGTGCTCATTTGCCTCAACATGGTCACCATGATGGTAGAGACTGATGAGCAGAGTGAAGAAAAGACAAAAGTCCTCAACAAAATCAACCAGTTTTTTGTGGCCGTCTTCACTGGCGAGTGTGTCACAAAGATGTTTGCCCTAAGGCAATACTACTTCACCAACGGCTGGAATGTGTTTGACTTCATCGTGGTGGTCCTCTCCATTGGTAGTAAGTGCACCCTCCTCCCCTGCGGTAAGGACGTCCAGTCTCTGCTTGTGGTTACTTGGGCTGCTCCTTTAAAACCAAGGGGACAGCCAACAAACTTTTTAAAATGCACTCTGTACTTAAGGAGAGCCCAGTATGTGGAGCCTTCCAAGAACAGCAGATTTAACGTGCCGGGCCTGCTCACTCAGGAAAGTGACAGGTCCCTGTGGTCTCTGGGCTGCTGTGAAATATTTCCAGGCACCTTCTAAGCGACAGCCCATCGCCAGAACCTTAGAAGCTCCTGAAAACTACAACTATCAGATAATGGAGTTTCCTTTATGGTCTTAAAAGCAGGGGTGGGTGGTGCTCTGTGAAATGACTCATAAAATACTTCCTGGGATAGAGAGTGGGTTACCAGCAGAATGAAGAAAAACTAGAAAGAGATATTTCAAAAGAGATCTTAAACTAGGAATCTGGAATAACTGTTCTCTTCAAGAATATGAGTGATAGAAAAGTCCAAGAATCAATGCCAGGAGATAGATACAGGGAGGGCCCAGTCCCCTAGGGGCACTGCCGAGGAAAGACCTAGTATTTGGGGCAAAAGGATGTTCAAAGAAAACCGAGGGTCAGTGGCTAGTATGGTGGAAGCCATCCTAATTGGGTATTTACTGAGTTCTGAGTCTGAGCTGGACTCCATGAATTTTCACAGCGTCCTCAGATGGTGGAAACAGAACTCGATTTAGACCAGGGTGAATTTATCTACTGAACTAGCTGTCTCTCACCAAAACCCAAGAGACTGTCCCTGTCCCTAGAATTCTTGTGCTTTAGCTAAGCTAAAAAAAAAAAAATCCTAGTTCTCCCGCTTCATTTTGCATTGTAAATATAACCTGATCAGTTATATCTGAATTGCTTATTTTCATGTCAGGGCACAGCTATAGATTTAACTTTTCATTGATTAACTGTCAAGAGCTAATAGTATCTAAATACAGCTTGGCAACATTTAATCAATCTTCCCACTCTGCTCTTGAAACAGCCTTGGTCTGCATTTGTTTGGAGGATTTAAATGTGTTTTGCTATGGCTACTGTTTTATTTTTTAAACAATATTGAAATAAGATTGACATATAAAAAGCTGTATATATTTAATGTATATGAAATAAGTATATACCCATAAAACCATCACCACAATCAATGTCGTGTGTGTGTGTGTGTGTGTGTGTGTGTATGAATTCCAAAAACCTTTTCCCACCCTATTTCATGACTGAGTGCTTGGGAACTTAGCTTATTTCTCTTAGCATAATTGGAGTTTTTGGTTTTGGTTGTTGGTTGGTTCCTTGGTTGATTTTGTTTTTAAAGTGAGAAATTCTAAAGAACATTTTGGTTTTGTATTAAAGAATGAAGCTTGCTTATGTAACTTCTTATATCAATGATACAGAAATAAAGTACACTTACATTATGAGGAGGGCTCCTGTGATGGTTCCAGCAGCACCACCCACTGGGCAGAAATCACCTATAGAAGTAGCTGGAAAACAAGCAGAATTCACCTTTCAATATCTCTGCCCTACTTTCTCTCTCTCTCTCTCTCTCTCTCTCTCTCTCTCTCTCTCTCTCTCTCTCTCTCTCTGCCTCTCTCCCTGTCTTCCTCTTTTGTTCCTTCCCACTGGAAAGACACTATTGAGTGTTAAGTTGTGACAAGTTTGAAAACTCATTCTCCCCTGAAATGTGGTCCGGGGAAAATGAAAATTAAGATGTAGACCAGTTGTCTGGCAGAAAATTTTAGTGGTATTTGAATATATAATGTACTCTTATTTTGCGGAAATGTCCCAGTTAAGCTGAGCTTTAAGAGTTCTTACAAAGATTCTATAACTCAAAATTGTAATAATTTCTCCAAGCTTCTGTGATTCTCTTCCCTTCTAACACAGTACTGTGACTACCCATGTGCATGTTACAAAGAGCACATGGGGCAGAGGGTCAGGCAAGAGGGCTGAATAGCTGCCTACTAAACCCTCGGGTCCTCTCTTCCTTGCCTGACCTTCATCAGATGCCTTTGGTTCCAATCAGTCTCCACAGGCTCACGAGATCAAGATTCATATAAATCTCAGTGGGGGGACAGATACATTCTTCCTCTATTCAACTTTTTTCATAATTAGAGCTGGGCGTAGTAACTGACCCTAAAAAAGCCCATCTCTGGGCCCTAACACAGAGTTCAAAGACAACTTCAAATGAAAGAAACAAATTAAAGCCATTATGCAGACAGCTGGCCATTCAAAGCCATGCTCCTTTAGCTGGCAGCAAGCTGCCCATCTCCTAGGCCCCCTTATAATTAATACCAGGCTGCGTAGAATTATCTGTGGGACCATGTGCCAGGAACTGAGTCAATCTTCACAGTAGGAAATAGGGAGATAAATCACAGGGGGTCCTGGCTTTCCCAGACCACAGGACCAGGAAGGAGGAATAGACATGACCAAAGGCTGCAGCCTCAGGAAAGGCCACACTCTGTGACATATTGGACATAAAGTATTGTGAATTTGTAGATAGAGTGCAGGCACGTGGAGTCACATGAAGATTGGCAAATAAGATATTCTGAGTAAAGGGAAAAGCAAAGAATATTGGGGGAACGTAAGACTAAGTCAGGGAGAGAAGATGAATCCAATGGATGTTTACCGACTCACACTTTGTGCCGACCAACATGCTAGGCACAGGGCCCAGAGTCCTTGCTTTTAAACACTTGAGCAAGAAAGGGTCGTGTGCTCACAGCCAACTTTGCCAAGGCTCTTCACTAGAGATACTCATTAGATCATTTCTCCCCTTCTTTCAAAGGTTTGGTGCTTTCTGCAATTCTGACATCACTTGAAAATTACTTCTCCCCCACACTCCTCCGTGTCATCCGCCTGGCCCGAATCGGCCGCATCCTCAGACTGATCCGCGGGGCCAAGGGGATCCGCACGCTGCTCTTTGCCCTCATGATGTCCCTGCCCGCCCTCTTCAACATCGGGCTGCTGCTCTTCCTGGTCATGTTCATCTACTCCATCTTCGGCATGGCCAGCTTTCCCAATGTGAGGTGGGAGGCTGGCATCGACGACATGTTCAACTTCCAGACCTTTGCCAACAGCATGCTGTGCCTCTTCCAGATCACCACGTCGGCTGGCTGGGACGGCCTCCTCAGCCCCATCCTCAGCACCGGGCCCCCCTACTGCGACCCCAACCTGCCCAACAGCAACGGCACGAAGGGAGACTGCGGCAGCCCAGCCGTGGGCATCCTCTTCTTCACCACGTACATCATCATCTCCTTCCTCATTGTGGTCAACATGTACATCGCAGTGATACTGGAGAACTTCAATGTGGCCACAGAGGAGAGCACCGAGCCCCTGAGCGAGGATGACTTCGACATGTTCTATGAGACCTGGGAGAAGTTTGACCCCGAGGCCACCCAGTTCATCACCTTTTCTGCCCTCTCAGACTTTGCAGACACCCTTTCTGGCCCTCTGCGAATCCCAAAACCCAACCGGAGTGTATTAATCCAGATGGACCTGCCCTTGGTCCCTGGAGATAAGATCCACTGCCTTGACATTCTTTTTGCCTTCACTAAGAATGTGCTGGGAGAATCTGGGGAGCTGGACTCTCTGAAGGCAAACATAGAAGAAAAGTTCATGGCAGCCAATCTTTCAAAGGCATCCTATGAGCCAATAACAACTACCCTGCGGTGGAAGCAAGAGGACATTTCAGCCACTGTCATCCAAAAGGCCTATCGGAGCCACCTGCGGCACCGCCCCAAGGCAGTCCCCAACTGCTCAGGCGTGCCCAGAGCCGAGGAGTCAGCTTTGTCGTGCCCAGATGAAGCTTATGTTACATTTATGGCAGATGAAAACTGTATGCTCCCAGACAAATCTGAAACTGTATCTGCCACATCATTCCCGCCATCCTATGACAGTGTCACAAGAGGCCTTAGTGACAGAGTCAACATGAGCTCTTCCAGCTCAATTCAAAGTGAAGAAGAAGCCATCAGCAAGGACGCGGGTGCCTCCAAACCCCAGTGAGAGCACACCAGTATGGACACATCCAGTGCCGGTGGTCCTTCTGCTGTCGGCATTGTTTCCTGCCACAACGGAACCCAGCTACAACTTCATCAGTGCATGCCCCCAGTCATCATGTCAGAACAGGGCAAGGAATGCAGTTGGTATCCACCTTCAAAAGTCCCCCTGTCAAAGGGATTCAGAAACTAAGCGTATGTCCACTTTGACTTTCCTTCTGGATCTGGACAGTAGGTGATAAGTCCTTTTACTTTCTAGGAAATTTCATTGGACTATTTATTTTGATTGTGCCAGAGATTTTATTTACCAAGACAAACATCTCAGGACCAGAATTTCCAAAGATAAAAGGCAAGGACATTGCTGAATGTTTAAGGTGGTCTTCTTTGAAACACCATGTAGAGGTTGGCAGTGTTATTTAGGACTTTGCATGACTGCATGCTGAAAGCTGCCAGACAACTTCTCCACCCCAGGGTGACACCTGTGCTCTATGTCACCTTTGAGACATCCATTAAAATTAATATTTTTAAAGGTATTTAAAGACTAATGTTTTAAAGTATCATTTTTATTTTTTTTCTTAACTGTTTGATACTAGTATACTGTGGTTCCTTCCTCCCTCGCTTTCAGAGTTCCTAATGTTTTGCTGTTTAAGTGTGAGGCTGGATAGAGAAGGAAGGAGCAGCATCCTGAGAGCTAGAGAGGCTGGTTCCAATCCTAACACGCCCACTGGCCTGGCTGGCCAGGGCCAAGCTTTTCACTCTATGAACCCATTTCCCTGATTGTAAAATTGGTGGGAGTGGGAGACAGAGAGGATGCTTTGCATAGCCTTTACATCTCATGGTACGGAATTTAGTGGTGGCTGGCCCATGTGGGTGGAGAAAGTGCTGCTCCAATGGCCAGATTTCTCTGTTACAGATCTAACAAGGTGGCCTATGGGTACATCCCTCAGTGTGTTTCACATCTCATAAGCAGTCTTCACAGAGAAGTGTTTTCCTATTCCCCCAGGGCCAGAACCCCATAATATGCATAATCAAGAGGAAAGGAAGATTTGAGAAAGATGAACCTGTAGATGAACTTGGTCAGTAGTGTTTTCTATTTAGCCTACAAATACTATTAATGGTGAGCACTACTCCAAGGACAAATAATAAAATAGGAATTACGCCCCAAAACTTGAATTGAATTTATGTAATAAGTGGAGTAAGGGGTGTCAGAAAAGCATATTTAAGCCCAATGCACATCAGAGGTCTTGAGATGAAAGATAAGAAAGTGTTCATATGGAAACATAGGACATAAAGAATCCCAATGACAACCATGATCTTCTACTAATTCTTGGGAACTTTCCAGCCACAATCAGAAGATCAGATCCATCCATTGGCTATGGATTGATTGCTTTGTAAGAGTTTCCACTGGTACGGTTATCAAGCACAGATGCTTACCTATCTCATATTCTCATGGATGTCCGCCAGGACCCAAAAACTTTGAAGATGCTTGTTGGAGTTTTCTAGCACCCACAGTGATGATGACAGAACAGCAGAGGGCACATGCCATCCCTGCATACGCCAGCTGTGCTTTGGGTGTATATGCTTTGTATCTGAAAGATAAGCTCAACCAAATGACTCTTCCTCCCCGCAAGGGTGCAGATAGTGACTGTGCAGCTTCAGCAGCACCTGCATCCCTGCAGCCAATGAGGAAATCTATCTGAAAGGGTTGTAAAGCACTTACAAGGCACAGAGCTTGGGGACCAGCATACATTTACTGTGTAATGTAGAAGAATTAAATTATCGAGCTAGTTTGCTCCATGTTGAGGGTTGAGATGTGTTTCCCAAAATACATATTGAAATTCTAGCCCATGGTAATGGTGAATGTGACTTTATTTGCAAATCAGGTCTTTACAGGTATAATCAAATTAAGATGAGGTCGCAGTAGCTGAGTGTGAACTCTAATCCAATAACTAGAGTTATGATATGAGAGAAATTCAGGCATAGAAATGAGAAAACCATGTGAAGATGCAGAAATACATGTACACATGCACACACAAGCACACTTGATGCGTTATGATTATCTGTTGTTTCTCCAGGCTGCAACTAAAGACAGATGCAGCTGCAAGCAGAGGAGTAGGAACCACCAGAAGCTAAGGGAAGGGAGGAGTTGCTGCTGGAGACTCCAGAGGGTGCACAGCCCAGTTAATACGTTGTTTTAGACATCTAGCCTACAGAATTGTAAGAGAATAAATTTCTATTATTGTAACCCACTGAATTGGTGGTAATTGTTACAGCAGCCCGAAGAAGCTAATAAAACCCACATTTTCCCACACAGATCTATTTCCAAACTTCTAGTGAGAACCATAAAAAGAAGGGATGCATTGCTAAAAAGTTTTGAAAAGTGTATCCAGTGATGCAAATGCAATCTTATGTCTTAAAATTTTCCACAGTTTACCTGGTGGTCTAATTACAAGATAAAAACTAGATTCCCAGAGAAGCAGGAGGTCGGGTACATACAAAAAACCAAAGCTTCCTTATCTGTAGCACTAGCATCTATCTGGCACAGATAGGTGAGGATACCGTAGCACTGACAGGAGACAAGGCACAGTACCATGATGTTGACTGTGTAAGTATCTGGAACCCATAGCTTCTTTAATATGTGCTTCTACCATAAACACTGCCATAAGTTTATGTAGCAAAAAATTATGTAGAACAAAATCATGGGTAGCAAAGACTATTCAGGAACACCCAGTCAACACCTAAGTGTATGCATAAGCAGAGACGTGGAGTGCTAAAGCATGCCTTAAAACAATAAGTCACTTTCCTAAGTGCTGCAGACGCAAAAGGGAATGACGTTTTTTTAAAACAAATAAATGATCCCAGGATTTCCAGTAATGATAGGGTAGGTTGTTAAATTCACTCTTCCCATTGAAAACATCAACAATGCTGGATAAATAACAGACAATGATAATACGTAAGTTGAGAAGAATGCAGGCCACAAAAGTCTTGTTATGATCTGGAAAGAAAGTAAAGGTTTTCATTATTGTTAGGTTTTGTTAAGAATGCATGTCTTAGTTACTAGAGTTGCAACTAGCAAACCAAAAGCAGAATACATAATTTTCCAACTAGGTTGTGAGGTGGTATGCTAAGAAACAGCCAACTGGAAAAGTAAGGTGAGAAAGAGAATGAGCAATTGAGAACTATAGACCAAGAGGAGCAAGTAGAAAAGACAGAGCAATGCAGTGTATTTGCACACAAATGTATCAGTAAATGTAAAGGGACTAAGTGCTCCAGAAAATAGGCAAAGAATGTTGGGCAGAGCTGAGCATGGAGGCACATGCATGTAATCTCAGCACATGCATGTAATCTCAGCACTCTGAGAGGCTGAAGCAGAAGAAAGAGCACGAGTTAAAGCCCAGACCGGACAATTTAGTAACTTAGCAAGACCCTATCTCAAAAGAAAAAAATAAAATGTCCCAGGAGATATCTCAGTGCAAAGGCCTTTGGTTCAATCCTCAGTACCACTGAGGTAAAGAAAAAGGATGTCAGACAGGATTTTTTAAAAATACAAATAAATGATGTTTATGAAGAGCCATGCTAAAACTAGTGGTTATCAAAAGGGTATAAATTAAAAAAAAAGATACACCATAGAAATATTAATCAACCAATGCAAATACACATTAAAGTATTTAGGGAATATTTCCAAAACCAGTCCACACACCTAGCTATAGAACAAGATTCAAAAAGTTTTCAGGGCATTAAAAGCATAGAGCACACATTTTCAGATCATAATACAATTTAGCTGAGAATCAATAGCAAAAAGAAGTAGACCAAGTATATACACATGGCAAACGTTAGATAGCACAAAAGTGAGGAAAAGATGGTCTTACTATAAGTAGTGTTGGGACCATTGTGTTTTTAAAAGAAGAAGACTTTATGATGGTTAAGCAAGACTGTCAATTCAGTTGGCTTGAGAATCACCCAGCGGGTCCATATAACACTTCTGGGTTTCTTAGTGGGTCATAAGGCATGATGTTGGGCACTATTTCTGGTTCCTGGCTTCTCCTCTTCTGGCACGCTTTCCAACTAGCTCTGCCCTTAGGCCACTGTATTAGTTTGGGTTTTTTTAAAAGGCAGAATTTACAAAAATTATAACAAAAAGGATGTATTCAGAAGGCTTACAGATCTGAGGATAGGGGTAGTCCAAGATGGCGGCCTGCATGTGTGAGAGCTGGAGTATCCAATGGCTGCTCAGCTGCGAAGTAGAACTCCTGTCCAGGACTGCAGGACAGCCAGTGAGAGCCTGCTGCAGCTCTTGGTTGTTCAAAGAACAATCACAAAGACTGGAGCCTGAAGATCAATGACTGGAGATCAGCAACGGGCAGACAGGCACAAGTCGAGAGTGGAGCGAATCAGTGATGAAGATCTGTAGGATGTAGCAAGTAGGTGCCTGTAGACAATTGTGAAGGTGAGAGCTTTCCCAGAGGAAGAAGCTGTGACAATCTTTCTTCTTCCTTCCTTTCATACAGTTCAAGTTCCCAGTTGGGCCTCCCACACCTGGGTGGGTGCTCTTCCTTCATTCAGTGGCCCACAGATCACTCACATTCTAACCTACATTGGTTCCCAATTGCCTAATCTAGGCATGGTTCCCAAACCCTAATCCAGGTGTGGGTCCTGATTGCCTCAAGTTGACATAATCTCTCCGACAGTCACAGCCACCACGAAGTGAGCCCCTCTGCTCCAACATGCCTTCTTGCCATGATGTTTCTGCCTTGGACTGGGCCCTCTCAAATTGTGAATTTAATTAGACCTCTCCTCCTTCAAGGTGCAGGCGTCAGATCCTTTGTTCCAGCAATGGGAATGCTGCTAAAACCATACTCAAAAATCCATTCCAGATATATTGAAATCTGAAAGCAGATCTACGAAGCTTTTACAACAAATGTGCCCAGTCTGTGGCCTGCCATTTTTTGGCATTGATTTTTTAAAGCTATAATGAAAAAAATGTTTATATACATTAAATACGTATTTTATATGAAGCCCAACAGTTTCTCTTCATTCACAAAAAGGAAGACAATAAAGAAAAATATTTGAATACCTAGGGACTAAATAGCAAATGATAAACTTGACTATATTAAAATGTGATATATCATTTCATGAAAATATACTATTGAGAATAAAGAAGCAAGCTGTACCAATAAGAAAATACTTGAAAACCTTATAAGAGCTGGAGGTATAACTCAGTGACATGCACATGGCCCTGGGATGGACCTCCAGCACTAAAAATATAAAATACATCCAACAAAAGTCTAATATTAAAAGATTGTCATGAATTTCTACAAATTAATATAAGACAGACACAATAAAAATGATATGAAACTTAACAAGGCACTATACAAAAGAGGAAATCTGACAAACTAATAAACATATAAAAGTATGTACAACCTAATTAGTAATCAGGGAAATATGCAAATTGAGCCCACAGTGAAATATTACCATAGTTCAGCAAAATTCAAGAGTCTAACAAATCGCAAGCATTGACACAAATAGATAGTGATCAGAACCCTTCTGCACTGCTGGAGAGCGTATAAATCAACACAAGTATTTTGGCAGACCATTTACCCAGAAGACTTGAGGATACTTAAACTCACGACTCAGGTTTTCCATTATAAGGTAGAAAACCTACAGATATGGGTGCACACACACACGGCCCAGGAGACATGCACAGGATGAAATCTTATGCACATTGCTCACAGTGGACCCAAGCTGTAAGTAACCTAATGTCCATCGCCTGTGGAATAATTCATACATTTTGATACATTTTAAATGCAATTCTATGCAGCAATGAAAATGAGTAAGACTCGTGCAAGTCCATAAATGAAACTTACAAGCAAAATATTGAATGAAAGAAGCCAGACACAAAGCCATACAAGTTTCAGACACAGGCAAGATTGAACTGTGTTGTTCAGGAGCGCTTAGTTAAAACAAGACTCGGTTGTTATCAAAGTAAAAGCAAAGGTACAGCTGGCAGGGGTAGCTCATGTCTGGGTGTTGACAATGTAGGTGGCTGCTTTCTACACGTATTACAACCACGTGTCACACAAAACACACACTTGTCTAATTCGGTTTTGTGTCTACACTCCACCTCGTGGTTTCCAAACTAAGACACTTGAAGCAGCTTGGCCTAGGGACCCTCCCTCCATGCAGAGTATGACTGCCTGTTCATTCAACCATGACATTCCTATCTTGGACTTGGATCATCTGGTCTGAGGTATGAGGAAGGAGTAGAAGTTCAGTAGTAAATAATTTATAAAGGAAAGAGAGCAAGAAGCGCAGAGGACAAGGGAGACACGCCAGAGCCAGTGAACGAGGAGCAAGCGACGATGAAGCAGACATGGCGGGAAGTGGGGGATTGCAAAATGCTCCCAACGGTGGCAAAGCTTTGTAACCCTCTGAATTACTTTGGGTGGTATCATGGGTCATTCTAAAACTTTAAACAACCTACCTGGCACAGAGTCCCCAACCAATTAGTAAGAAGTAAGGAGCATGGTAACACCAGTTTCTGAAAGCCCCCTGCTGTGCCGGGTACCACTGCTTTAGCTGTTGGATTATGTGCATGCCTAGAGGAAGGCACCAAAGGAGAGACAGGAGACCCAAGACAGAGAGGGCGAAGCTCCCTTGGAAGGCTTGGGGCAGTAGCTGTTTGCTAATCAATACGGAAACAACTTTATTATAAACCTGTGCATACTGACCATCTCTTAGCCTTTATTGCAAGTAATAGAAATCCAACCCAAATTAGTTCATATAACTAACGTCCATCAGACATGAAATATCAAAAATTCTTTCTGCCCACAAGGTTGATATCACCCCACCCTCTTCCCAAATGGAGGCGATCCAGAATTTTGTGTGGTTATTTCATCCAGCTTCAAGTCAAGATTGTTTCAATAATATATCAGCACATCCTCTTAACTTGACTTTAAAATACACCAGGACTCCTCCCCACCCTCTTAACTAGTCTCATCTTCATCTAAGTAACCATCATCTTTCACAAGCATTTTTTCAGTAGTCTTTCAACTGGTCCCCATTCTACTCTTGTCCCCAACAGTCCACTCCAAACAGCAGCCAGAACTCAAACTCCACTCTGGCTCCTAAGGTATCTGCATAGACATCATTAACATGTCCCTCATTCCCTCCTGACCTCATGTCCCCAGCAACCTCCCCCTTGCTCTCTGTGCTCGGCCTATGCCATCCTCCTAGCTTTTCCTTAAACTGACCAAGCATACTCCTTTGTGCCTCAGAGAACCTTGGGACTTCTTTCCCTTTAGCCAGAATAAGCCCATAACTCATGTTTGCACTTGCCTCAGTTCTTCCATGACCCATCTGTCTGATTGCCAGCCACCTCCATAGCGCGTAGCCCACTGGTATTTGCTTACTTTTGTCGTTCTTACTAGCATGTAAACTCTGTGAGGGAAAGGACTATATTTTCACGGATGTACCCCAAAAGCTAGAACAATGTCAAAATAAGTTCCTAGATATATGTTAGATGAATACAATGCTTTCTTCTTGGGAGTCCAGCAGTACCTCCTCATAGCATTGTACCCAAAGGTTAACTATTCAATCAATATATAATAATATAGGATAAGTATGTGACCTTCATGGGTTTTAAAATTTTTGGATTGCTTTAATCAATGGAATGAAGTATACAAATAAATTTTAAAATAAAGCCAAGTACATCAATAAGTAAGATCTAATACAAAAGTATCACACCCCCACAGTGAGCATGCACGAAGTCAAAGGTCTTCACCAGAGTGAAGCGGGGATGTATATGCAAGGAAGGGCCGCCATCTGAGCTCTCAAGGGGATGTCTTCTATCTCCACATTTCCCAGGCGCCAGGTGGAGGTTTGAGACAAACAAGGTATTTGGTTACAAAGATCAACTAGCAGGGTTTGTTGTGCCTGGGCGAGGGAAGGGACTCAGAACCTTGGGAAGACTGAAACACGTGACTATGATAATGAGACAGACAGTAGAGGGCACAAGAGACCAAAGAAGGCTCTGTGCTCTTTTGTGACAGGCACTGGCCGCACCAACTCAAGACCATGAAAAATCACTCATGATTACATTAGTGGAAGATATGGCTAGAAAAACTACAAGAACAGCCCCACGGTAAGGCCCGGCTGCTGCGGAGAAGGTGCACATTCAAGCACTGGGAATAGCTCAGAATTAGCTGGAAAAAATGCTCTCTCGTGGACTTGCTGCGGATGATCTTTCTTCACAAAGAGGACCAGAGTGCTCAGGTCCCTGCAAAGTCCCATTACCTTTCTTGTCCCATTTGGCCTTGGATTTTGATGCATCCTGGTTCACCACTGGGATTGCTCCAGTCATCAGCTTCAGGTTTGGTCTTGTAATGACGCCAGGCAGACTTATTGAAAACTGGCAGCCACTCAAATGATGCACCAGAAAGAGCCTTCAAATAAATGACAGCCTCGGTACCAACTCCCTCTGTGAAATATAGTTTTAAATCTCCCTAAAAATATCTAGCATATATATGAGAAATTGGCAAACTGTAACTGGACCCAGCCAAAGGAGCAGCTCTGGTAGGCTCCAGGCTAGGTCTAGGAGCAGCTGAGTTCCTGTAGTTGAAAAGATTATCTATATTTCAAAATGGAACTTCACCACGAGGATCCCTTACCTTAACGGACAAGTCTTCTTTGCCTGAAGTACCAGGAGTTTTGACGGCCAGGTGGTCCTCTTGACTGTCTTCATACAGTTCAACTGTTGCCTGCATTGAGCGCTTGAGTAATTCAAATAGCACATGAAAGAGATAAGAGGGCACGTGCACCGCCTGAGTAGGTTTGCCCGGTGCTTTGGTGTCCAATCCTTCAACTTCCAGCTCTGGGGCTTCCAGGTAACACTGCTGGCACGGCATCTGGCTGTTTCATGGGCATCTTTCACCATACCTGCTGCACTGAGGCCGGGGCCAACACTTCTCTCTGTGTGTTTGGGATAAGCAGGACTGGTGTCACCACAAACAGCAGTGTGTGCTGCTAGTAAGCATGGGGAAGGAGATGCCATTGGCATAAAACCAACCAGAAATCACTGGATGTTGCTGCTAAGGAAGGGATCCATCTAAATTTCTCCTTGTATTCAATAACTCCTTGTGCCATTGTGTCTATTCCTGAATAATCAGAACCTGTAGAAAGTTATTTATGATGTGTGGGTCATCAGGGCACTTGTTTTCATACCCCAAAGGGTCGAGAAAACTCTGCATAGCAAACTCTGAACCTGTCCCACCGTAGGACAGCTCAGTAAGTCACCCAGCTGGAGAGCAGCTTGTCATCAGGTTAGCCAGTCACACAGGAAGTTCCTCTCGCAGAAACATGTATGAAGTTTTATCTCCTAGCTCTTCTACCACAGCCCGGACACTGATGGAGAGCTGCCATGGGGAGAAGCCTGGTGGCCTCATTGCCTCAGCACCGGCCATTTCGGCAGCCATACAACAACCAAATCCTCACCGGCCATTTCGGCAGCCATACAACAACCAAATCCTCACCGGAGCAGTGCATAGACCTGCCAAGATGTCCGAGGGCCACGAGGTCCCAGGAGCTGGCCTTCCTCACCGCCGTAGCAGCAGCACCTGGAGGCCTGAGACACCCGCGGGTTCCCTAGGCCTGGCTCCATGTGTGGAGAAGCCATACCACAGGCGTCCTTTCCCAGTGCCCTAAAGTAGGCCTCCTTACGGGAGAGGGCTTCTTGGCCCTGCTCCCTGGACAACTCAGGTCTACTGTCCAGTGTTTTATTGGAAACGGACAGCTTCCTGCACTTCCCATTGGCACCCGCGAGCCCTGGAGATTACCTTCCTGTGGGAGCAATTGTGCACAGACAAGTGCCCTGTTCTGGGTTGGATTTGCAGCGTCCCCCAAAAGCCTCATGTATTGTGGAAGCTGTGGATTATGCGGGATTTGGAGCTCTGTGGGGAGGAGGGGCCTGGCAGGTGTGGCAGAGTGCTGAGAGTGTGGCTCTTTATTGAGCAGTGGCCCTGCAAGGGTATACGTATAGATACTTCTCCGCCAGGTTCTTCTGCCCTTGCCAGCAAAACATGGAACAGACTGAGACCTCTGAGCCATGAACTAAAATGAATCACCACTACTTTAAGTTGTAGATATTGGGTACTGTGTCCCAGCAACAAAAAAGTAATGAAAACATACCCAGGCTGAAGTTTCTCAGGCCTGTAAGTCCAGGACTTCTATCTCGACATTTCAGCGTCTCATTGGATGTGGTTGGGCTGTGGTCTTCCAATGTACAGGCTGTGGCTAACAGCAAAATAGAGATTTCCACATTTAGGTTTGGAAATAAGAAAGTCTCTGTCCTACTCCCTACTTCAATTTGGCCAATCACATCTTAGGATTTGCTAATGGTAACATCCATCTGCAGCTATCAATTTCTGTGTCAGAGTAACAAGAAACAAACTAATTCCAGTACAAATGGAATTTGCTGAAAGGCAAGCTTTGAAGAATTAAGGAGCATGCTGGAGGACCAGGAAGGCCCACTGCCCGGGCGGCAAGCAGCAAGAGGCAGCCCTTTCAGGAGGCTGGGACCAACCTACGGGAGTCCTTAGGAGTCAAGTTCAAAAGCAAAAAAAAAAAAGCATCTGATTGGCCTAGTTCCAATGAAGGGAGGGAAGGCATTTTCATTCATAATGTCAACAGGATCGCATAAAATGACCCTCCCCATATTCCCTCAAAAAAGGGAAAGACAGAGAGAGAGAGAGAAAAGTTAAGATACTGATTGATTTCCTATTTCTTAAAATTTTCTGACCACACTGACAAATTAGGAAGAGGCTGCATTTAAGGTCATGAAGATTGAGTGAGTTTATGGGCATCTGAGCTGAGAGTTTCTTAGTCCCTCAGGAAAATTGCCTTAAACCTGTAACCCTGTTTATTCAGCGTTCTTACGCCACTGATGAGGGTGCCAGCCCCCATCTTATTCTGCAGTCAGGTCTTCTTCCTCCAGATCACGTCCCTAGGCACCAAATATCAGCAATGGATCTGGCCTCAGGGACGTGTTCACACACTCCCTGAAGTGGAGGGATGCTTGAAGTGTGTCCTTCTGTGGAGCCCAGGGGAGTCACCCCCAAATGGAGTCCAGGTAGAAAAAGGCAGGGCTTTGCTTGTGGGCATCCAACGTGTACCATGAAAGTTCATGTCTACTGTTGACCTTTTATAACCCCAGGTCTGGTAACAGAACCAACCACAGCAAGTTAGTCAACACAATTCACTGTACAAAAATAACAAACGGTAGAGGGCTGTGCGCGAAGAACACTTCTATTGTCTTGACCAGAACTCAGTTAATTGGCTGTTCAAAATGTGGTCTCTCCTGCTTCCTGGCCTGTGTGTGCATGTACCTTCTGGTAGTCAGAGCAGGGAGCCCCGGAACCTTTTGGCAGATGAGGATACCGGCAGATGGTCCCCGACTCACCGCTTTCCAAGGTGACCCTCACCTCCTGGTCCACCGAGTTTGAACATTCAGAGTTCTTTCCACACGCCCCACTCCTTCCTGGGCTGTGGGACCTCTGCCTCAATCTACCCTCTCACCATCTATCCGATACATCTCTGATTCAAGGTCTTGCTTTCTCCCTGGGCTACAGTGATTGTTTCCCCAAAGCTCCCCCGAGTATTAAGTTTACTGCCTAGAATTGTAATGAGTCTGATGATCCCCACCGCAGCCCCATAGCATCGGTGCTGCTGCTTCTGTCGCTCTGCCCAGTGTCCCAAGGCCTGCCCACACCTTCTGCGGCCAGGCTGGGAGAGCCTCAGGCACCTGGGAGAAGAAAGCAGGTAGGGAGCAGGACTGGACAGGGGGGTCTTGATCTGCCGGCAGCTGTGCTGGGTTCAGCCAGGCCAGTGGGGAGTCTCCCGGCTAAGGCTGCCCTCAGGAAGTGCCTCTGTAGGGCAGGAATGGTGCGGCACTTGTACTGTCCACCACCTTTACTGAGTGGTGGGGAAGGTACAAGAACAGAACTGTTTTGCTGCAAACAGTGATGGTGAGAGCAATATTTTACTTACTAGTATTTTTCATAAGAGCTTCTCCAGGGTACAAAGTGCACATTCTTCTAGGAGAGGTAGTGCACGTTAAAGGCTGTGCATAAATTGCGTGTCAAACCAAATGACAACACTAGTGGGAAGCTTGCTGGTCCACATCAGTATCTACACTGGGCAGTGTCTGAACTTTTGATTTCTGTTAGTGTGATGATATGTAAGTTACTGGTGTTTTAACCATATTTTATGGTTCTTTTTCTGTAATTTTTTTGTTTCCTTTTTCTCTTATATCAGGGATCTCAAGTCCTGAGCATGAATGGGTGAATGTCTTTGGTGTTAGAAGGACAGATGAGCAAAGCCCCGCCCCCTGTCGTCGTGCCCCTGTCAGTCTCTAAAGCTGCTGGAGATCTGGCAGGAGGCAGAGCTTCACTTCCTTGGTCCTTGGGAGAATGGTCTTCAACTAAACCTATCCCTGACATCACAAAAGTTGGGGACCTCTGTTTTATATCACTTAGAATTTTTATTTTGTTGTTACTGAAATAGCTCCTTAGATTTATTTGGGTATGGATTACAGGTCACTCCTAAGTGTATATGAAGAAGAAGATGTAAACAAAATTCACAAGGTATTTCTGAAGTTCTCCATCTGCTCTGCATAACTTTTTAAAAATTTTTATATTTTCAAATAATTATATATCTACATGTAGTTGTAGGAAACAAGTTAGAGAAGCCCCCGCGCATTTCGTTCAGGTTTCTCCAGTGGAAACTCCTTTTGTGGCACTCGTTGTATGGCTCAGCGTATTTTGTTCCGTGCACTTTCGTCACACGTAGATTTGTGTGACTACCGCAGAAAGACACAGAACAGTTTCATCTCATGAACCCCTTCTGCTATCCTCCTGGAGCCAGAGTCACCACCTTCCCTACTTTACTACAGTCCCTGGGACCTTCTCTTCCTTTCTCCAGCCCCATAATTTTGTCATCTCAATAATGTTATATAAATAAAATCAAACAAAGGGTAAGATTTGAGACTGGCTTTTTTTCCTCTTAATATTCTACAAGTGATTATGTATATTGATAGTTAATTCTTTTTTCATTATTGACTAACACTCTATGGAATAGATGTGTCACCATTGTTTAACCATTTTTTTGAGGCAGAGTCTCGCTCTGTAATTCAGGCTGGTCCTGAACTCACCATGGAGTCCAGGCTGGCCTTGGACTCAGCAATCCTTCTGTCTCAGCCTCCTGAGTGTTGGGATTACAGGCGTGCACCACCATGTTTGGCTTATGTGGTGGTGAGGGAATCAAACTCGGGTACTTAGTGCTTGACTTAGCACTTGTTAGGCAAGCACTTTAACTGCTGAGTCATTCCTCCAGCCCCCTTTAACCATTCAATCACTATATTAGTCACTTTCCAGTAGCTAGGACGAAAATATCTTACACCCACAACTTAAAGGAGGAGAGGTTTCTTTTGGCTCGCAGTTTTAGAGATTTCAGCCCAGGTTGGCTCCATGGCAGAAGCAGCCTGGCAGAAGAAGCACATGGCAGTGGAAAGCGGCTCATTGTACAGTGGCCAGGAAGCAGAGAGTGTGGAGAGAAATAGGAGAAAAGAACACGCCTTTGAGCTACCCGCCCCTTCCAACCAGGCCCTTCCTCCAAGCACTTGAGACTTTGGGCGGATATTTTAGAACTCAGCTGTGACACCCACTGGATGTCAGGGCCTCTGCATTGTTTCTGCTCTTGCTTGTTAAAAACAGACCATGAACACCCATGTGGGCTGACATGGGGAGGACCCTGTTTGCTGTTATATCTAACTCCAAAAGTCTTCAATTTTTTCACTTACATATTTTTCTAAACATTTTATAGTTTTACATTTTGCATTTAAGTGGGTAATCTATTTTGAGTTAATTTTTAAGTTGAGTTGAGGCTCCTGGTTTTGCCCTTGGATTCTCAGTCACTCCAGCACCATTTGTTGAAAAGACTGCCTTCCTTCGTTGACTTGCTTTGTTAAAAATCATTTCAGGAAATGATTTTCCTGAAAATCATTCCATTCTATGAATCTATATATTTATTCTTCACCAGTGCTGCATTATTTTGACTTAGTACAGGTATGTAGTATATTCTGATGTCAAAGAGACTTATTTCTCCTATTTTTTTTCTTTTTCAAAATGTTCTTTGTTGGGGCTGGAAACATAGTTTACTGGTTAAAGCATTCAGTTAGCTTGTGCAAAACCCTGGGTTCAATTCCTCAGCACCATATAAAGATTAGCCTGGCATGGTGGCACACAACTATAATTCCAGGAGGCAAGAGGATTGCCATGAGTTGGAGGCCAACCTGGCCTTTATAATGAGTTCATAGCCAGCTTGCACTATAGAACAAGACCCTGTCTCAAAGAAGACAAAAGAAAGAAAGAAAGAAAGAAAGAAAGAAAGAAAGAAAGAAAGAGAAAGAAAGAAAAAATAAAGAGAGAGAGAGAAAGAAAGAAAGAGAAAGAAAGAAAGAAAGAAAGAAAGAAAGAAAGAAAGAAAGAACAAACAAACGAATGAACTATCCCTGCTACTCTGGGTCCTGGGCCTTTCTATCTAATGTTTAGAATAGGCTTGCCAAAAACTGTTGCTGAGGTTTTTTTAATAAAAAATTTATTAAACATATTATTAATTAGGAAGAACTGACACCTTTGCTATATAGAATCTTCAAATCCAAGATTCAATCATTAATCTTCCAATCTGTGTTTACTTACGTCTTTCAACCACATTTTGTAATTTTCAGGTTATAGATCTTGAAGACTTCTTGTTTGGTTTATGTGTTCAATTCTCTTATACATAAAGACAATAACTATGTCTTAGTTACTTTTTCAATGCTGTTACTCAATATGTAACATCCATAACCTAGGGAAGAAAAAGATTATTTTAGCTGACCGTTTCAGAGGGTCACAGTCCATCATGGGCAGCCAGCAACAGTAGCAACACATGGCAGAGGCAGAGGCAGACGCAGCTACTCACAGCATGGCAGAACAGAAAGTCAAGTCAAGTCCCGGAAGAAAACAGGAAATAGCAAACATCCTTCCAGGTCCCATCTCAGCGAACTGCCCCTTCTGTGTCCAGCCTCAGTGTTCCACCCCTTCCAGATTTAAGCCCCCACCACATGCCTGGAATCTATAACCTACCATAATCCACCCACAACTATAATTCTTGTACCAAATACCTATAACTCACCAGGCTAGGTTCCAGCCTCCAACAGCTCAGTCTCCCGTAGATAATCCATAACATCCAAACGCATGAGGCTTCTGGGATACGTTCCAAAGCCAAGCCATAATAGTAGGATTGAGTTCTAAATCTGGGTTTCCAGAGGCTCATCGATAGTATGAAGGAACATACTTATGTTTTGTGTATTGATCCTGCATTTTTTTTGTTTGCATGTTTGCTTTGTAGATTCCTTTTGCTTTTCTGCCAGATGAGCATGTCATATCTTTCTTGAGCTTCCAGTGTATGCTGAGTAAGGGCAGTAGGAGTAGGCAGCCTACCCTGTTCCCAGTCTTTCAGGAAAAGCATCCAACCTTTTCCAAGTAGTATAATGTTAGCTGTAGGTTTTTGGAGTGGAGACATCCTTTATTGTGTCAAGGAAAGTCTTCTATTCCTAATATTCTCAGCATTTTTTAAAATCATAGATGGGTTTGGATTTTGTAAACCTTTTTCTGAATCAATTGATATAGTCACAGATCACATTACTAGATTTTCAAAAGTTCGAATGATTTTTAAACCAGCCTCAAGTAAATACTATTTGGTCATGCTGCATAATAATTTTTAAGTATTGACTGCTGTATGTCTTAGTTACTTAGTAGTCACTGTGACAGAATACCTAATATGCACAATTTAAAGGGAGGAAAAGATTATTTTAGCTCACAGTTTCAGAAGTTCACTGTCGATTCATGGGCAGGCAGCAACAGTGAAAGCACAAGGCGGAGGCGGAAGTGGAGGCAGCTCCCCATGGCATTGCAAACAGGAAGCCACGTCACGGAAGAAGTAGCACCTACACATCTAGGTCCTCTCCCAATGATCCACTTGTCCTGGGTCAAGCTTCAATATTCTACTCCTTCTGGGTTAAGCCCCAGGCATCTGCCCCTTCCAGCCAGGCCCCACCTGGGCTCCATCGGTATCCCATCACATCCAAACACAGGAGGCTTTTGGGAGATACTTCACATCCAAACCACCACACTGAATTTATTTATGAATAACATTTGTATTAATATTTTGAAGATTCCAGTGTCTAAGCTCACAAGAGTTAGTAGTCTCCTTTATTCTTTTTTGTACTTTGTCTGGTTTTGGTAGTGATGTAAACAGCCTCTTAGCATGAGTCGGGTAGTGCTCTTTCCTCTTGTGTTTTCTAAACGATTGTGTAAGCATGATTCCTTTTTTTAAATTGTCTGAATTGTAAATGTCAATTTCCTCGTTTTTGGATTGCCTGTTTGTACTTTTTACCCACTTGTCTATTGTATTATTTGTCTTTTTCTTACATATTTTGGGTACAAAACCCTTATCTGCTTTGTGGATTCAAAATGTCTTCCTCCCAACTCTCTGCTATCTTTCTCTGACTCATTAGAAATCACCAAAGGAAGCCAAATGTGGTGATGGGTGTAGATCCTCCACACCTGACTGCTAAGGTTCAACATACCTTCTCCTACATGTAAACTCTTGACCTTGAGCAAATGACCTCTGTGCCTCTGTTTCTTCTTTGGCAAAATGGAGACAGAAATAGTACAGGCCTCAGAGCATTATTTTGATCACAAATACACAATTACTGAAAAGAAAATTAGAACAATCACTTTTAAAGAATAAGCTCTCAACTTATCTTAGTTAATATTTCATTTTAATTATTTTTGTAAAGAGAGGATTTTAATCTAATATAGTCACATTTATCAATCTTTTCTGTGTGATCTACCTAATAAGCAATCTCTTTTATTACAGATATTATGGAGATATTCTTTTTTTTTTTTTTCTTTTGAGACAGGCCCAGTAGTCCACGCTGGTCCTGAACTCACTGTGTAATCCAGGCTGGCCTTGAACACATGGAAACCCTCTGGTTTCAGCCTCCCAAGTGCTGGGATTACAGGTGTACACCACTATGTCCGGCTTATGTGGTGCAAGGGAATTGAAGCCAGGGCCTATGCCCCCACTCCCTCTTTCTTTTTACAGGTGGTTTAAATTTTTGTATGTTCTGCTGTTTTTTAGGTCTTTAATTACTTTGAATTTTATGTTCATAGCACATTATATGTTATATGATATAGAGTTGGCTGCTACAACTGAGAAACCCAAAATAACAAAGGATTAAACACTCATACTTCCATTGCTTTGTCAGGTACAAATCCAATGGGAGGTTCTTGGATTGGCATGTTGTCTGTTGGCTCCACAACCAGGAGGACGGGGGCTCCTTTTGTCATACTGACATCTTCCTCATGACACTTGTGTTTCACTGTCCAAAAGACCTTCCATGGCTCCCATTATCAAGTCCACATTCCAGCCAGTGGGCAATGGGAAAGTGGAGGGCTCATTCTCTCCTTTCAAGGGCATGATGGGAAGTCACCCACAGCTCTCTCACAGCCTCCCTCATAGCTGGGTGCTACCACATGACTGAGCCCTAGGAAGAGCACATTTCCTTCCCAGCTCCAGTCCTCCATTTCCCCTGTCAGCACAGAAGTCCAGCTCTGGCTGCATCTCAAACCACGTACATCACCAGCCAGAACAGGCAACTCCTGCACTAGGTCCGGCTTCCCTGGAGTCTCTGCCAGTGGGGGAGCCACTTCTGAAGACCAGCTTCCACCTACACTCTGTAGCAAATTTCACAAACTACCAGTGGGCTTGCTTATATGGAAGCCATACCATCTTCAGAATGGTCTCAATCTCAGTCATGGGGATAGGGCTGTGCTCAACTAAAAAACTGGGGAAGTAACATTGTTTCTACCAGTGAACCCAATATTTTCCCATATTCATAGCCATTTGTTCCAACATCACTTTGTGGAGAGTCATCTGTCTTCAAGTGATTTGAAAAACTACTTCTGACACATCAAGTTCCTACACATGCTTGGCCTGCCCCTGGACACGGTCTTTAATCGGTGGGGTACATCTTTGTCCTGCACAGATGAGCCATTGGATACATCACTGTGGCCCTCCAACAATTCTCACAAGCAACCTCTCTACCTTGGTCTTACTTAGAATTTTATCATTGTTCTTGACCCTCTAGTTTTACATAATAAATTTAGAATTATTATCTGTTCCACAAAATCATCTTAGAATATTTATTTAAAATATTGAATTCATAGATTATTGGAAAAGAACTGACATGTTTTTAAAATTACAGTCTCCCAGTCCATCCACAAAACATGCCCATCCGTTTACTCAGATCTTTTATGTTCTTCAATACTTAATTTTTATTTTTGTAAAATATTTCTGTGTTTTCATTATATTTATTCCTATGAGATAGTGTGCTCTTATTACAAAAGATATGCTTTGCCTTTTATGAATAGTTATTGCTATTGTATAAGAACATTATTAATTTTCAAATGCTAGCATTGTATCTGGAAAACTTTGTGAACATTCACTGTGTACAAGTTTGAAATTTCTCTCACATTTTTCTTGTGGATAATCATATCCTTCATAAATAAACATTTCACCTATTTTTTCAACCCTTAAATCTTCATTTTCTTTCTTCCTTTAATGCACAGAGGGCCTCCTGAGCACAGTTGAACAGCAGCAACGACAGAGGATATCACAATCTTATTTTTCATGTTGACAGGAGAGCTAATTGCCCCCCTGAAATCCAGTCTCTTCTTGCCTCTTAACAAGCCTCTGAAAAATTACCCTAGCTCCAACACAGCCTTACCAGCCTTCCTAGCTTCCAGGCAGGGTGTAACTGAATTCTGATTGACATTACCAGAGGGTTTGGGGAGTTTTGTGGGAATGGTTGTTTCAGAGTCTTTTTCTTCTTGGTCGGCTGGTTGGTTGGTTGATGACAGTACTGAGGATTGAACCCAGAGGCTTAGGCATGTTAGGCAAGTAACCTACCACTGTGTTACACCCACAGGTCTTCTTATTTTTTTATTTTTTATTTAGAGACAAGATCTGACTAAGCTTCCCAGCGTGGCCTGAGCCTGCAATCTCCCTCTCTCAGTCTTCCAAGCCCCTGGGATTACAGGTGTACACAACCACATCCATCTCAGAGGTATTTTTATGACCTCTAGAAAGCTCCTTGAAAGGGAAAATGTAGATCTTTGACTTCTGTTTTCACTCCTCCAACCAGCTGACCGTGTAGAGAGACAGACAGAACCATTCTGGGCTGTCCTGGACTGTGAGGTGACAGCAAGGGAGAATTATGGAGATGGATTAGAACAACACCATCAGGCCATCCCCAGCATGGGTGAGCCTCTGAGCTTCCTCTGGACTGCCTATCTGCAAAAGTAATTCACACAGAGGAGAAATAAACTTCAGTTTCTTAATCCCCTGTTCTATTCAGAGTCGCTGACTCTCACGTCAGCAGATGCACCAACAAAGGAGTCTCTCTCCTATTAACGGCTCATTGGCTGCATCACACATAACAGAAGGAATCACATGGCGTTAGGGTTTAGATCTGACGTGTCCCCCCAGAAGGTTTGGTTGTAGTGGGGTATCTATAGAACAGGGTGCTATTGAGAGATGAGGCCTGGCTGGAAGAGATGAATACTTGGGGCTTGACCTGGAGGGATTGCGTCAATTTGTTGAGATTTGGGGGGGGGGGGGGGGGGGGGGGGGGGAGCGGCAGGGCAGAGCTTTCAGGTATGGGTGATTGACTTATGGGCCAGGAAGTAAGGGAAGGGCACCAACTGGCAGCTTGAACTAAGTAAAGGAAGAAAGAGGAAAAATCGTTACAGCTTCTTCCTGGGGAAGCTCTGGTCTTGCCTTGGTCTCCAGATGTGGACTGGGTCCTCATTCACTGGGCTTTCTGCCCCCATGCTGTGAAGAGTTTTTTTCTGACTAGACCTCTGCCATGTACTTCCACCATTGCTGCTCACCCATGAGTGGACTGTGTGAGATCTTCTGAAACTGTGAGCCAAAACAAATCTTTCCTCCCTTAAGTTATGAATATTGGATATTCTGTCACAGCAACAAATAAGTTACTAAGGCACACAGCAAGAGAATGTGTGTGGGCTGTGGACATACACAGGAAAGAGAGGCAGACATTCAGACAGACAGAGGCAGAGAAACAGAGAAAGAAATCAGTCACATGGGTAGAGAGGAAGTGGCGGAGTGGGAGGAGTCAAGATTGCTCCTTTATACCCACCCACTCTCATAGAAACTAGTCATCAAGGCCTAATCTAGTTCTTGATGCCAGCCCTTCTATGGCCACCATGGCTCAATCACCTCCCACTAGGTCCCACTTCTTAAATGTACCATCCTCTTTCAGTACCACTAATTAGGGACCAAGCTTCAAATCAATTTCAAAAGAGCACCAGAAGTATCCTGCCTTTACCTGATAGGATTAACAATATGCACAGTGTTGACACAGCACTATTTAAATTTGCCTAGTCTCTGCTGTTACATAGTTGGAAGACAGCTTCAACCTGATATTCCACATAACAGGACATTGATCCACGTCATTCTTGGTAGATCTGAAGAACAGGAGGTAATAGGTTTTCCAACAGCTGTAGTAAGACAAATACGAATCAAAACTAGAAGTTAAATTTCATTACAAGGCAAGAGCACACAATCCCAGTGAAGTTTCTAAGGAATTATTCAGTAGCTTGGAGTATTTTAAGATATTCCCTCCAAGGTGAAATACAAGTAGAAACTGACAAGAAGGCACAAAAGCACCAAAAATCATCAAATACTTGATAAGACAAAATACATAGAAGAGGTGTAGATTAGACAATGTGTAAGGCACAAATGTGAGAAATAAAATAAGATCTACATAAATGGAGAGCTATTTCACATTCCTAAGTTGAAAGGCTCAATATTTCTAAGATGCCAATTCTCTTCCCTGAATCTACTTAACAAAAATCTCAGTCAACATTGCAGTGAGACTTTTTATGGAAATCAACAAGCTCATTCTAAAATTTATGTGAGAAGGCAGGGAAACTTTAAAAAGGCGAAACAACTTTTCAAAAGAAGAAAAGAAGAACTTGGGAATCTTCCTTACCTGATTTATGCTATAAACTATGAATAATAAAGGCAGTACAATATTGATAAAAAGAGAGACATTTAGTTTAATGGAACGAAATGGAGCTCAAAAAATATGCCCATAGTGTAGAGTAAGTTGATTTTTGGCAAAGGCACAGAAGCAACGTAATGGGCAAAGGATGGTCTTTTCAACAAATGATTCTGGAACAATCGGACACCAATAGAAAAAAAAAAAAAAGATTTTCAATCCATGCTTCATAGCATACACAGAGATTAACTCAGATGGGCCATAGACTCAACTGTGAAACTTGAAACTCTAAAATTTCTAGGAGGAAATATAGGGGAAAATAATTATTGACCTTGGGTTGGCAGAGATTGCTTAGATACAACACAAAATACCAAAAAGACAAAGCAATAAATTACACTTCATTAAAATTTTAAGACTGTTCTGTATAAAAACGCTCTTAAAATGAAAAGCCACTGACAAGAAGAAAAATACCTGCAAAACACAAATCTGATAAAAGGGTTAGGTCCAAAATATATAAAGGATCCTCAGAACTCAACAATAAGGAAGTAATAACCTAATGTGGAAAGTAGACAAAAGATGTCAACAAACACTTCATGCACAAAGAGAGATACGAAGATAGCAAAGGAATATACAAAAAGATGTTCGACATCAATGGTCATTAGAGAAATAGAAATTAAACCTCAATGATATGCCATTACCCACCTAGTTCAAATTTTATGCATTGACCCGACCAAGCCTGAGGAGGACACAGAGCAAGTGGGATCGCCTACTGCTGGTAGAAATGGTGTAACCCCTCCGATCATTTCTTCGTAAGCTAAGCATGCATCTACCATACAATCCAGCCATTTCACTCCTAAACACTTACTTACCATTATGGTTTGGGGGCTGGATGTGCTTGGGCATGGTGGAATAGCTACGGAACTATGTGCCGTTGGGAGGTGGGGCCCGGTGGGAGGGTGGTGCAGAATACTGGTGCCTGGGGTGCCCTGGGCCTACCCCATCACTTCCTGCCAGGCTAGGGGCACCACAGCAAGCAAACTCTTCAGCGTAGCACCAACAGCCACCATGACTCTCTCAGCTTCCTCTTCCTTGGACACCTCCTCCACCACCGAGCTGTGCCCCCCTCCGTGGCCACTTCGCCTCTGCCCCCCCCCCCTTCCTTCCTCCCTCATCTGGCTTCAGTGAGCAGCTTGTTCTCTAACTAGGCCCTGCCATGTGCTTCCACCATTGCCAAGCACCCAGGAATGGACTGAGTCCTTCTGAAAATGTGAACTGAAACAAACCTTTCCTCCCTTAAGTTGTGGATGTCAGGTATTTTTGTCTCAGCAATGAAAAAGTAACCCAAAAGGAAAATAAAAAGGAAAAAAGCGTGTGTTCATAGACACTTACTTACACAAATGTCCAGCGGAGATGCCATTCCCAGTGGTGCTTCTCTGCCTGAGAGCAGCCTCCAAGTTGGGACTCTGGGATTTAGACAAACAGGTTACAGCTGAGGTCTGGACCCTGAGGAGGGATGGGAGCTATTCATTAGGAACTTCCAGAGAGCAGAGGCCAAGCCCATGTCACCTGTTCTTAGCCTGGATGACCCAGCCCAAAGGCAAGCTCCCTGGGAATGCTGCTGAATCGGTCCCCAACACCCTTCCCCAGAAAGGAGCCACAGCCACCCTGTTCTCTGAAGGTATCTGAGAGGGTCAGGCTGCCTCCTTCAACACAGCAGCCCCGCACAGCCTGCGCACTGTGCACAGGAGGGATGCCAGCCCCCGCGGCCTTTCCCAGGGGAGCCCAGCAACAGCCATCGCCCCTTCCAAGCCTTGGGCAGGTCACTGCCCGCCAGCCAGCAGGCCTGTCTTCCATTCTTCCATCCTCAGAGGCGGGAGGGGCTGCGGCGGCGGTGTCTCCGCCTGGGAGGCCGGATGAGAGTGGGAGGCAGCTCTGCGCTCCTGTCAGCGTTCACTTGAGAAGCCCGCACTCCAGCCCCTGCCTCTTATCTCTCTTGCAAGCTGATACACTTGCAGACAAGAGGCAGCTTTTGTCAGTTGCTGCCAGTTCTGAGCATTTTCTGGCCTGAAGCACTGACTTCCGGGGGTGGGGGTGGGGAAGGGGTGGGTAAAAAAATGCAAAGTCACTGAGTTCTCCTGTCAGGCCCTGGCACTCCTGTTCCATCACTCCATCTGGGAGCGTGCAGCACGGTGAGGCAGGGACACCAGGACTGTCAGCGCTTGGACGCAGGTCTCAGGGAGGTGGCCGACCCCAGGCAGCGAAAGGCCCTGAGCGCTTGGGGTGAGCTTCCTTTCTTCCTTAAGGTAGCAGTCTTGCTCAGTATTATAGATAGAACAGGAAGCTGCAGGATGTTAGAATCCTTCAGCCTTTCTCCTGAAGACAGGGACCTGGGACCAAGGGCAGCCTCTGAGTCCGCCTGCAAACAAGGGACTGAAGTTGCTGGCTCTGTCGCTGCTCCATATCCAGGCCTCTTTCAGGCACAGGATGGGTGTATCTTAGGAAGCAGTGCATGCTGGGGAAGGACAGGCTCCTCGGTGTAGGCCAGCAGCCTCCCTCCTTCCTACCAAGAAGCACTAGAGAGAAAAAGTGGGATGAAAGACAGTCAAAAACACCTTTTGGTTCAAAGCCCAGGACTCCTGATTCTGGGCAGCAAACGCCTCTGGCCCAGCTCCTCTGCAAGTGCTGACTCTGAGCCCCCAAGGGCCAGGCCTACCGCTGAGCTGAGGTTCTGACCGTACCTCTGTGAGGCCCACGGGTGCCTCTGCTCGTCACCCCCACACCCACAGGCTGACAGAAGTACCACGTCCATTCCAAAAGTAAAGGTGCCTTCTTGTTTATTTTTTATTCATAATTTAACTTTTACATTTGGATAAATTCTTTCTGGTATAAAATTCTGCACATTTTGACAAATGTGTGGCCATGGACCACCACTCCAGTCAAGCTACAGAACAGACCCATCACCCTAAAATGCCCCCTCCCTCACTCTGGTCCTTTACGTTGGACCCCACACCCACCCCAACGGCCAGGGTCTGCTTCCTGTTCCTTCAGTTCTGCCACCTCCAAAATGTTACAAAAATGAAGTCATTGAGGAGATATGATCAAAACACACAGAATATTTAAATTTTAAAAATTATTATAGTAAAAGACATATTGCCATCAGTCCCCTTCAAAACACTCCCGTTCACTTTATTTTCCCCCTTTTTATTAATGTATATGTGATACATATGGTTACCATGAGCTCGGGCATTCTGTCTTTGTGCATGTCACATCGACGTTACACTCCCTTCCCCTTCCATTTTTTGACCCTCCAGCACCCTTCCCGTTCCCCCAACTCTAACTTCCCCTCCACTTTAAATACACTTAGCCCATTGCCCTTCCACTCTCTGAGGGAGTTCTAGACGTGTTATTTCACGAGTGTCTTTATGAGGTATGATCTAAAACGCCGTGAAAGCTGCTATTGCTTGCCATCCGATGTGCAAGCAGGCTTATAAAACACTACAGTGCGTCTTCATCTACCTTTCTATCAGATCAGGCACCCGATGACTTCTGGCTCTTCCGTGAGAGTCAAATGACCATGAAACGTAAACATTTTGAACCGATTCAGAACATCCAGGCAGCCATGACAGCGCAACTAACGACACTCAGACAGATATGTCTGACGCAAGGGGGATATGTGGAGGGGTTAAATGGCACCACCTTTTACTGTAATATTTTTAATCTAAATATTCACTATTTTTCTATCATACTTCTGAAGTATAAGTAATCTCTCCATGCAGGCTTCTTTTACCTAGCTTAACACATCCTAAGACTCATGTACATTTTGTATATCAAAAAAATGTTTCTTAAAGGTAAAAACAAGATCGTGGTGGAAACACAATGCCCTTCCAGAGATCCTCTTTGATTCCTCCACAGCCCTCCTGCTGGTCCTATTGCCACCTGGGACCCCTCCTCACAACATGCCACCTGCCCAGAACACAAATTCCCAGCCCTCCTCATGGCATCTCTGACTTCTGAGCTTTGTTCATGTGGCCATGCTGGGTGCTTCAGAATCTTTAGGTGACTTGACCCTAACTCAAGAGAGAATACTGCAAAGGCCTACAGAGTTGTGTAGGTCCTGTTAATAAGCAGAATAGAGCCCTGAGTGTGCATGTCCCAGCTACAGACACACTACCTCCCTCCTCCACACATGTACACATACACAATACACCTAAATCCTCCCAGCAGGTCTCAATCAGTTCCTCAACCACACCATTACACTCAGTGAGATAAGACAGAATACAAGGCAACCGGTGTCACCTTTATGAAAATGGCAGAACTCAGGGGAGACCACATGGCTCCAGTAGAATGGGGTGGGACACAAAGACTCAGCTGGCCTGGTGGGCTTCTGTGAAAATGCTTCAAGGCAGGTGGGTGGAAGGGAGATGCCAGGATGCGCCACCAGTGTGGCAGTCTGTGGCCCTCACCTAAACAGCTCAAATCCAGGAGGGGTCCACAGGGCAAAGCTAATTTACCTCCACATTGCAGCTGTCAAGAACACATTCTCCCCACCAGGAGCCAGATCTTGTCATCCAGCCAGCAACCAGGAGAATGGCCATTGCTGGCTCCCAGCTAGGCCTCTCTGAGAAGACACCCCTTGTCCTAGGGATGCAGCCTTGCCTGCAGCTATGGCTTCTCCCCAGAAGTAGCGTACTACCAATGACAGGATGCCACAGAAATGGAAAGGCTTGCTCACCTGGCTTTGGCATCAAAGCAGGGCAAAAGGGAGGGGTCCTCCTAAGTCCCGAGCTTCCAGGAGTCTCCGCTGAGCCCAGCCTGTGGCACCTGGATTAGCATTCAGCCCCTCCCTCTGCCCACCCTGCCTCCCCGCCATCCTTACGGAGCTCCCAGTCCCCTGCAAAAAATCCCTGCATGCGCATCTCTATCTCAGAGTCTGTTTTTAGGAAACCCAACTGAAGGCAAGGGACAAATAGGCTTTAGATACCACAATTGTCAAACTAAATCTATGCCACTATCTGTTTCTAGGAATACACTCTCGTGTTATCTCATTCTCTCCTCTCAGTAACTCAATGAAGTGAGTAGATTACTGAACAGAGTACAAGAAAGTCTAGATGGTGACGTGTGTAATCCAACTCACTTGGACTTGTCCAATCCAAGCCCCACGCTCTCATTTATTACAGCAGCAAGGGCCAATGAGCAAGGGACCACGTTCTGTAAGGAGGAAATTGGATACGTGAAGGCAGGAGTGGTCCGCCATGTCCAGTGGCCCACCACACAACTTCGTGTTCCTGTTCTACAGAGATTATGCCCATTTTCTCCAGAACTTCCAGCAGATGGCAGCCAAGCATCTCGAGGAAGGGGAGGGAGGATCTTCATTTGCAGGCCGGGTCTTTGCTGTGAAGTGGTGGAGGTCTGCCTGGGGGTGAGGGTGCAGGTACATGGAGGAGACAGTAGTGCTCCCTACTAGTGAGATTAGTACTAACCTGCCCATCGAGTAGGTCTCAAGTCAGGATCAAGTAGCCATCGCCCCGTGGCAACAGGTCATGTCCTCGTCCTTGACCATGAATACATTTCTTCCTTTCTCTGTCTCTCCTAAGCTAGAGGATCTCAACTGCTCTGACATTGAAAATAAAACATGAATGCTGGAAAACCACGAGAGTAGCACCTAACACTTGTATTACCTAGAGTGAAAACGGTAATGGGGAGAGGGGTCAAGATGTAACAGATTGAGAGCATCTCTTAAAACTTCCCTAAAGTAAAAGTTAAATATTTTTAAAGGCATGAACCCTAAAAGGACAAAATAAATACAAGAGGCACCAACAGTGAACATGACAATGACCTTTTGGAGGTTTGAGCAGTGCGTGCTTTAGCAGCGTGGACAAGGCTGGTCCACCGTGCCCCAGGAGGGAGTGGTCTGGAAAGGGAGCAAGGAGCACTCCCTCCTGGAACCCTGCGGCTCCGGGACCCAAGCCTCAAAGTGGGAGGAGGGGCGGGGCTAAAGACAGGACAGGGACAATCTAGATCTACAGCAACTGGCTCCCAGATCCCTCCACACCCAACACAGACCAGCCGCAGATGACGGCCTTGTCCTACTTGGTGACACAGAGCGGAGACCAAAGCACAGAGGCTTGGACGCTGTAGTTTGCCGTCATCCAGACCTCGAGATCTCTGCACATCTTCCTCCCTTGTTTTCATTCTTGGAAGAGGTTTTGTCAGCTCCAACCATGAAGTCCCTGGGCACCGGGGAAACACAGAGGAGAAGGCAGCTCCAGCCTCCTTCACCAGGAAAGCCAATGCTTTTCCAGAAATGGCCCCTTCCGGAGCCGAAGTCGCTCCTGACACTTGGCCAGCCTGGAGTCTCCTGGATGCCTGGGGTACGTGTCTGGACAGGCAGACACCAAGCTCTACAGCCTTTCTGGGAGGAGAGGCAAGCAGGAGGCCAGGCAGGAGCTGCTGCTGGGCAGCGGTGTGCCAAGCAGGCAGAACCCCTATCGCAGTCTTTCCTCCTGGGCCGGCCCTGTGCCTTCTCCGCCTCCTGCCCGTGGGGAAGTATATATAAAAGCCATAATTTCAACACCCAACAGAAGTAACAGGCCAGGGGGGCCACTAAACACTTTTCTTTAAGAAAGACTCCTCATCCCTGCTTCCAAAGTGCCGGAAGCCCTTCTTTCCCAGAGCTGGGGACGGTGGCTGGGGGAGGGCAGGGACGCGTCCCAGGTCTGCTGGCCTCTGTGTGGGCCTCCCACCATCTGGCCCTGTACCTCCCCCTCCCTATGTGCCTCCCTGACCCCGCCGCTGGGTTCTGAGACCAAATACGCCTGCATCGTTGCCCACCTTCGCCTCAGGAGTTAGGGGGAAGAAAGAAAAACTACTCTTGCGTCCGCGGGCCTGCTCCAATTGGCCAGCTCCACGGGAATGGCTGGATAAAGGGTAGCGGACTCAATAGGGAACACCCTGTGGCTGTCGCAGGCGAAGAACGGGCAGCCTCTGCCACGCGGACCGAGCTCCGAAGAGGGAGACACAGAAGCGTGGAGTCTGGAACAACGCCCGGTCGCACAAAGGGCCAGGAAGCCACGGGGAAGCGCCAGGGAAACGCCGATTAAAACCGCGGCGTGGAGCCTCTCCACGCCCACGCAAGTGACCAAAATGAAAACGACGGAGACACCGAGCGCTGGAGGGCGTGGGTGAACCGGGTCCTCGTTCGCTGGCTGCTTGCAGAGGACGGCACGTTGGGAGAACCACTTTGGGAAACTGAAGGAAGGCGTGCACCAGAGCGGTCAGCGTGCGCTGTTTTCCCTGGAACCCTGGTCGGAAACCAGGGAGCGCTGGTCAGCGGTCGGAGGCACAGGCATTCTGTACGGCAAACGACCCCATCCAAACGGCAAACAATGTGGACAAGCACAAAAGAACCCGCGCCTTATGATTCTATCGAAAATACACATCAACATGAGGCAGAGCAGCCGGAAGGAATCCGAGGACCGTGTGGCAGTTAGTGTTGGGGGGGAGAAGGGTGACAGTGACCGGGAGAGGGGATGGAGGGACTCCCAGGGTGGGATACACCTAGGGACGGGCTCCCCGAGGGAAGCCCCGGAGCTGACCCACAGAAGCGGGCGCCCTCCCCGAGGTGAGCAGGAGGGAAGGAAGGCGGTAAGAGGAAAGCCTGGAGGAGC
>PVKB01005555.1:0-92849 GCA_004027205.1 Ctenodactylus gundi | reverse complement strand
CAAGAGCTCTAAACAATTGTTTTCTTTTGTCATAAGGAAGTGACTTTATTTGTTCTGAGCTCATCAAAATTGGTACAGAAATGCTTCAGGTGATTCTCCCATTGCTTTAAGTACAGAGCCATTTATCCTCCAGCAGTTACTATCTTTACTTTTCTGTGTTATGCATGTCTATTACTAAGAAACGCTACTGGAATTCTCTGTGTGTGTGTGTGTGTGTGTGTGTGTGTGTGTGTGTGTGTGTGTGTGTGTGTGTGTGTCTGTGTGTCTGTGTGTGTGTCTGTGTGTGTGTCTGTGTGTGTGTCTGTGTGTCTGTGTGTGTGTCTGTGTCTGTGTGTCTGTGTGTGTCTGTGTGTACATAGAAGAGAGAAATGATGTTGAGTACAAATGTAGATTTTCTCTTATAAGAATGTCAAAGGTATTTTTACTTAATGTGTTACATAGGAAGATTTTTTAAATAAGCTGATTACTAAGTCTTTTTTTTTTTTTTTTTTTGAGACAGTGTCTCACTCTGTGGCCCAGGCCGGTTCTGAACTCACTGGTGTAGCCCAGGCTGGCCTTGGACTCAGGACAATCCACCTGCCTCAGCCTCCCAAGTGCTGGGATTACCACCACACTCCCCTTTTATGTGGTGCTGGGGAATTGAACTGGGGTACTTAACATTTGGTAGGCAAGCCCTTTAACTGCTGGGCTATTCCTCAAGCCCCTAATATTAAGTCTTTTCTTAAAATGAAAGAATAAATTGATGAACAGATATTTTTTAAAGCTGCAATAAATTATCCTAGAACAAGGAATGTATCTTCTGAGATCCTATCCAGTGCCCTGCCCTCAATTAAATGAATCAAAGAGATAAATGTGTCTGTGTGCCCCCCCAACACACAGGCACACACAAAGGTCTTGGTGGACCGAGAGCAGAGCAGTGTAGCTCAGTAATTAAAGGGACAATAAGGACACATTGTATGCCAGGTGGAAGAAAATGTGCAGGACGACTCCCAGAGTATGTAGGGTCGGCACCCTCTGTTCAGGCAAGCAGGAAGCATGCCCATCATAAAACTCCTATGGCCTGTAAACACCAAGAGTTCTCTCCTCCCTTGGAGTGGGATGGGGAGGCCCCTGTGGGTAGCAGTTCTCGTGATGGTTTCTGTTAGTCGTGCCTTCCTGTAGAGGAGGGTCTCTGCAGCCACCGGAAACTTGAGCAAGTGCTTTCTGTCTTGATGGCTAGCCCTGTGAACTGCTGGCATAGGAAAATTTGGAGTCCACACTCATTCGTTGCACACTGTAGGGATCATTCTGGAATGAATTCGAAGTGGTGGGCTTACCCTAACATTCCTACTCTGCTATTGGGAACGCGACAGAGTCCTGAGAATTGCAAAAGAGCTGTGTTGGAAGGGGTTTCTGCATACTTCTGTTCCCTAAGAAAGTAAGGCATGAAGAAAAGGAATATTTCTTTTTCACCCATTTTCTTTCAGAAAAATCTGTTGGGATTCAAACAACTGAAACCCTAAAATAAATGTATTTGTGACTCAGAGATACTAATAAAATCTTTTTGTTTACCCAGTTCCATTATTGCCTGAACTGGCTTCTGTAAATGTAGGGTTATTATTATTTTTTTGTTGTTGTTGTTGTTTAAAAAATATTATTTTGAAAGTGCCAGCATCTTTGGATCGCTCAAAGTAAAAACCAAAAAGTTCCTCCGTTTCTGCACCCTCAGCCCCAGCTGTGTGACTATCACTTTGGAAGAGGGACATTTTCCAAGGATCATTTTGTTCTTCACAAGACGAGTGCACTACAGTACTGACCCTTGCTTCTCAGACCTCAGTTTCCCCACCTGAAAGGCAACAGACATTGTCTTTTTCCAGAGCCCTGGGGCCTGCAGCCATATCAGCAAGCTTCTGACCTTCTCTTTTTTCACATTTCTGTTCCTTACCTCTAGATTACCTTTGGAGACAATAAGAAGTCATGCAGCCTTCAGGAGAGCCGGGGGCTTTGCCAGGGAATGGCAGAGTTCCGCTGCCAGGTGGGCTCCTATGGTGGCCCCTGGCACACCCTGCAGATTTCCAGGCCCACGGCTCCCCTGCTCCCTGGGCTGACCCAGAATGTGGCCAGCTGGCCTCCTTTGTGAAGGCGTACCATCCCTGAGGAGGAGAGCTTCTGGGGGGATTGTTTGGGTTCTTGACGAGGACAATGGCTGTCCATCAGGGATAACGAGCCTGAGCATCCTGGGCCCCATGAGATGGAGTGACATGATGGCCCAACCTTGATCAGACTTGTTGTTTCTCTGCTGTTGTCATGGCCTGGAAGCAGGGGAGGGTCCATTCCGTTTTTTGACTCTTTAAAAGCTGCCTTCATCTTCCCCCTTTTTGTTTCTCCTGCCTGGAAACAGGCTATGACAGTCTGAATGTTGGAAATACTTGGATTCTAAATCCTATTCCATCTGTAAAGTATTCGGCGATTATATTAGCCTAATCCCTGATTGGCTCTCAGTGGTACCAGCATGCCCCCAATCTACTATTGACTTGAAATTCTCAGACGGCAAGGTGTAACTCTGTTTCTCCCGTCTGTTTTCCCAGGTTAAAAGTTAAACTGATTTATGCTTATCATTTTACTACTCGGGTACAGTTGCTTGGTGTCCATTATTCTTTAAGAGCAGAATAAAAAATGTTATTTTATATAATTTTGAATGCTTTTTTTCTTTGAAACTCTTTGGGCAACAATGTAATAGTAGTTTACCTGAGTTTTTGTGGTTTTTTTTTTAATAGTGGTAAATTTTAACAGAACAAAACTCCAGTTGTCCTCAGCATAGATAGTGTGTTAGGAACAGAGTAAAAATAATTTTGTTGATGGTGTACGATTTTATCAGGGGAGTCTTTAGCCATTCTTTCTGGTTCACTTCTTAGTGGAGAGTGAGAAGTGAAGGAAGAAGGTGAGTTTGGGCAGGGATACAGAGTAGTTACGTACTGGAAGAGCATCCTCTGGCATTCATTCATTGCCTCCTTTCTTTCTTTGCATTCATTTAATTTCTTCAACTATGTGCCCTTCCCCTCCCCCACCCCTGCCCTGCCTCCCGCCAAAAATCTGCAAATAAAACTTACCGCTCCCTCCCTGGTCCAGTAGCTGGAAACAGCTGGTGGGTTTTTGTGGGGCAGCTGAGCAGTGGAGGAAGAAAGTTTTGGCAAACGCTGGGAAACCCAGGACAGAGGAGGTAGGTAAACTCAGGAAACTGTCCCCATGAGTAAATGAAGGAAACAAAGGCTGCCCAGCAGGGACAGAAAGGACACACACTCCCTCTGAATAGCTCCCTAAAAACAGAGCTGAAAAGGAAGAAGGCCCATTTGCTTCTGGGAATCCAATAAATTGTTTCAGGAAGTGAAAGTCTGTCCAGGCTAATGGAGCTGTGATTGACAGCCCTTCTCATTATGGAGCCCATCAGGGGACAGGGCATTCCAGGGCTGTTTAGGGGGAGAGGTGGGAATGAGAGGAAGCCAGGGCCCCCCGTGGGGGTAGGGGTGGGACAGTGCTCTGTGTTCCCTGAAAGAACATGTCCCCTACCCCTCTCACCTACAGGAGAATCTCCTTTCAGGAGCATTTTCCTCTTACGTTATGATCTTCCATTTCTCATTCCCTTATCCCACCATCTTCTCGTTTGTTCCACGGTCCCTGTTGAAATGGCAAATGCAATATAGGACAACAATAGCTATTTCCTCAAGAGTCACCACTTTCAAGGTTTGTAACACCTGTGACCCAGGCGTTCCATCAGGTGATATCCTGAAAAGAGATCCTCTAAGTATGATGTCATGATCACCTAGCACTTAGTGTTTTTTCAGTTCTGGGTGTTGAACCCAGGTCCTCACACATGCTATACAAGCAATTTAGCCCTGGGCTGCATCCCCAGGCCTTTTTGTTTTTTATTTTGAGGCCAGATCTCACTAAGTTGCCTGGGCTGAGTTCCAGCTTGCCATCCTCATGCCTCTGCCTCCTGAGTCACTCTGATTACCGGGGTGCACCACCAAGCCCAGCTTCGCCCAGCACTTTTAACAACGATTTTTCTATTCACCTGGGGTTGCCTTCTGTGGTTGAGACTGTGCATGTGCTTGATGGCAGGCAGGTGTATGAAGACCTCCAAGACTGCTTGTCCTGTCCTGTAAAGTCATAGAACAGTGGCCCTACATTCGGGTAAAACATCAGAACCCAGCAAGCCAGGAACAGAGAAGGCAAACAGGAAGGACATGCGTAGTATCAGCAGGGACAGCTTATCCAGCTTGTTGACGTGCTGATTGGGCAAAACTCCCTCTGGAGACCTTGGCCCATGTACCTTTTATTTTGAAATTCACCTACCTGGACTCCAGGACCCCTAGCCCTGCTCCTTCGCTGGTTCCCAACTTATCAGGATCATGTCCTTGGACAGCCTTACTGAGAGAGACCATCCATCAGTGTTTTCACTTTGAAATTGTCAGAAGTGCGCTTACTTTCCTTGTGCAGCGTAGAGGAATTCACATGTGCACTGGAGGAGTCGTGAGCTGACCCCAGCTGTGCGGGGAAATGGAAAGGTCATAGCGGTGGGTCAGAGCATATAGAGTTTCATCTTGGTTGCTGATCTCTGCAGCCATCATGGTGGAGAGAATGACACTTCTGGTGGACATGTTATTAATAGTTGTCTTTCCTGTGAGTTAGCGGGTGGCAGGTGTAGCATGGGATTGGTGCCTTCGTGAACTTCAGCCTTTGTTTCAGTGATTTGCATGTGGATTTGTAGATTTCCTAATCCTTACTGATGCCTTGTGCATTCTTAATGTTGCAGAAACCGTGTTAATTCTTGAACTGGATTAAACTATATTTTGTAAACTAAATCAAGGGCTGTCTGTGTAATAAAAACCAAGAGAACATAAACGCTCTGATTTTATGGCTTTATTCGTGTGAATTGCAGCCCTTATACCACAAGTAGCTGCTTCCCTGTTGTCACATCTCTGTTAGAACCTAACTTGTTGTCTGTATCGCTGATATTTCTTGAATAAATGTTTTAACAAAGCTTTGGATGACGAGAGTAACTATTGCAAAGATACATAGGGCAGAGGTAAAGAACTTACTTCAGCTGGGAGAAAGAAAAGGAAAGAACTGATTTGTATGTTTGAAAGTATAGAAGAAGGAAGGGAGGTTGTCATCTGCCACATGCCTGGAAGGTATGTCCCAAGGAAGGGCATAGAGGCTGACCATTCACTTAGGAGGCAGTGTCCAAGACGACTTTGTACATTTACACGAATAGCTTCTTTTAGAAATGCATGCACTTCTGTGTGTGCATGTGTGTGTGTATTTTATAGAAAAAAATTAAGGAGTTAAAGTCAGCCCAGGCTATTATTTTTGTGTGAAGAGCAAACTTAATGCATTGCTTGCCCGGGCAGCTCTTGTGTTTTTCCTCACTGTTCCAAAAAGGGCATGTTCACTTGTGTGCCTTTCTGTCTTCCGTCTACCGTCATGCCATCTCAGCCTTACAGAGGTGTGTTCAAGTGACTGCGTGGTAGAGATGGAGCACCTTCAACTCGCAAGTACTAGCAAAGGAGAGTTTGACGTTGGCCTAAACACAGCGTCATCCAGTGAACAGGAAGGTTCCGCAGTGGCCTGTGCCTGTTGGTAACACTCAAATTCTGGAACAGCCCTGGTTCCACATAGATTCTACACACATCTTAAAGTCCTTACCTCGCAGTCAAGAACAAAGAGAGTTTGCACAGGGAAAAGGGGAGGTGGTTTCATCAGAAAGGCCCTCTGCAAACCTCCAATTCCTGTGTAGTCAGCATTAATGTGCTGCTTTTCAAACATATAAATGAGGGATTGGACTGCACGAGGGTAGGCAATAAAGAGTGCATTTGCAGAATGATAACCTGACTGGCATCCCTGCCTCTTCAGTGGCTTGCGAGGTCTAATTGGCATATAATGCCCTATAAATTTATTAGTGTGCTTCACTTCTCATTGGTGGACCTTCTACTGCTAAGCACCAAGAAATTACCAATTTTCAGGAGTTAGTCACTCAAGTCGCACTGTGACTGGGTTTGAAAAAAAATCCCCACCGCTCCTGTTATAAATCAGACTTATGCATATACAGGGCTCTCCCACTGCACAGGAGTCCCTGGGACAGGAAAGTTTGAGGTGAGGAGCATGTATGTACCAGGAACCCACCACCCCTGCACCCTGCTCCCTTCTGCCTCACTCCACCTCTGCAGAGCTGGGGTGCGAGCCCGAGGCCCCAGCTGCATGCTGGGTAGTGATGGCAGTTCACATCCAGGGCTTTGATGTCCTTATGGATATATTCAACCCCCAGGCACATCATGCGAAGAGGACAGATCCACCCTCTTATTTCAAGAGCATAATAGAAATATTCAGAAGCAGGCATAATTATTTCAATTACTTCTCTCTGGTTTTTGAGGCACACACACTCGAGAGCCACAAATTAGAAAATAATATTCACATGTTTCTTCTAATTGGTAACAGATTAGAGGCATTTTATCTTCTTAAATAATTTCCAAATGTGCCCCCAAAGAGACTAAAGGGAGGGAGAGAGGTGTGGAAAAGCAAGCAAGCAGCTGAGGCGCCCTGTGGCCAGTACCTTGGGCAGGGATGTGGGGCCCCTTCTGCAGCCAGCTTTTACGTCTCGGATTTTTGCTGTTAAAGTTCATCACTACTTTCAGCTGAAAGCTGGCAGAGATGTGGCTTCACAGTACGCACGGACCAACTCAGAAACTTAATCCTTTTAAACATGTTTACAAACACATCAGTTTGCTGCCTGTGTGCCATCTCCTCAGCCACGTTTTCTAAACACTCAAGTGTTTCTATGCCTATACTCATTTTTTATGTCCCATTTATTTGCAAAAATGGGTTTGAAGCCATATCTGTCTCTGCGTCTCTCTGGCTTCCCCCTCCCTATCCCCCTAGCTCACTCCCCAGAAACTTGGGAGGCGAAGGCTGCTGCCTGTCAGGTCTCTTGGCATACCACATTCTTGTTTCAGTGCAGGGATTCCACAGAACTCCTGGAAAAAGTCATCCTCCTTTTCGTAATGGGATTTGGTTTTTATCAAATACTATTTTTAAAATTAAGTTACTTCTATTCTAAAACCAAGTTTGGCAGTTTTTATAAAACAAAATACATAGTTACCACATGACCTAGCAATTGCTCTCTTGAGCATTTGTCCAAGAGCAGTAAAAACATAAGCTCACACTAAAACATATATGGGGATACACGTGGCAGCCTTATTCAGAATAGCTAAAGCTTGGACACAACACAAATACCCTGCAGGAAGGAGGTTAAACAAGCTCTAGTGCACTGTGCTGGGAATACTCCCAGCCATGAAGAGGAATGAACTGTTAACCCACACAGCAACTTGGGTGAACCGATGGAGAGTTCTACTGAGGGGAGAAATCCAATCACAAAAAAGATTAGGAGCTAGGTATGCGATTCCAGTTTTTTAACATTCTTGAAAAAATTGTACAGATAGAAGCCAAGTACAGTAACACATTCCTTTGGTCCCAGCTCGAGTCCAGGAGTTTTAAGACCAGCCTGGAGGATCAGTTGAGCTCAGAACTTCAGGTCCAGCCTGGGCAACTGTTGCTATGACAGAATACCCAACATCCACAGTGTAAGGGGGGAAAGATTTATTTAGCTCACAGGTTTCAGAAGGTTTTACAGTCCGTTCTTGGGTGGTGGAAACACATGGTAAAGGCTGGAGAACTGCTAGAGCCTTTCCAGGAAGAAGCTGTAACAATGTTTCTTTTTCCTTTTTTTAATGATTTCAGGCTGCCTATTGGGGTCCCCACACCCAGGATGGGTGGGCCTCCCTGACGTAGTGGCAACGCACACCTCAAAGCTCTGCCCTGGGTGACCCCCAGCCTCAGCAAGTTGGCACAATACCTCTAAGTCAAACCTCAAACATCTGCCCCTTCCAGCCAGTCCCTACCTCCCAATAGTATAGGATTCCAGATACATGAGGCATTTGGGGGACACTCCAGATCCAAACCACAGCAGTGCCGTAACAAAAATAAAGTAATAGAGAATGCAGTCATGGATTTCAAGAGTTAGGGAGAATGATTTCATTAAGAGAGAGGGAAGGTGGGTACAAAAGTGATTGGTATGGTTATAGAAGGACAGTGAAAGGGACCCTTGTATTGGAAAAATTTAGACCTTGATCGTGGTGGTACACAAAGGAACTTGAACTTGTGATAAAATTGCATACAACTAAATATGCGGACTCACAAATGACTACAATTAAAACTGAGAATATCCAGAAAATACCTGTGGCTTGTGTCCATGTCCTCATGATGACAGTACACCATAGAGCTTTCAGATGTCCCGCTCACCTGCTTTCCCCAGTATAGGTATGTGGGCTCTCTCTGCATAATGTGATTGCATGTGAATCCACAGTCACATCAAAAAGCTTTCTAAGGCTTTTTTTAATTTTCTCTTTAAAATAATTTAAATTTATTTTTAAGTAAAGGAGAATGTCAAGTGGCTTATGTGAAAAGAATCAAGTCACCTGGAGTGAACAGGATATTATTTCTGGGCTATGTTTTTGGATCATTTGGTGAAAATTCAATATAGACTCCATAGTATGAATAATAATATTTTGTTTGAATGTCAAATTCCTTAGCTGCTGTACTTGTAGACCATCAAAATGTTGGCATGCAACTTAAAGAAATTGTGGAGTTTTAAAAAAAAAAAACCTCTGCTTGAAAGAACAAGAGAATATTCAGACTCTAGGTTTTGTAAAAAGTTGAAGTAAAATGCACACATGATAACATTTACAGCCTTAATTGTTTTAAAGAGTTCAATGGCACTAAGCTCATTGACGTTTCTGTGCAGCCATCACCACCACCCATTTCTAGAGCATTTCCGTCATTCCATTCTGAAACTTTGAACCTCTTAAACACAAACTTCTTCCAGCCCCGGGCACCATCCAGTCTCCTTTATTTTCCCCTGTGAATTCAGAAGACTTTGGGTGCCTAGTAAGTAGAATCATCACATTTGTTCTTTGGTGTCTGGCTTTTTCCACTCAATATAGTCTCCTCAAGTTTTATCCATGTTATAGAGTAGAGTCAGAACTTCTTTTAAAGAAGGGTAGATAATACTCCACTGTATTGCGTACATCACATCATCTTTATCTAGACATCTGTCATGCAGGGCGAAGGGTGCTTCATACTTTAGCTATTCTGAATAGTGCTGCTGTGGATGTAGATGCCCACATATAGAAGAGGGTCCCTGGTTTCCACTCTTGGGTCCATACCCAGAAGCAGGATTGCAGGCTCATACGGTAATTCTAAGCGTGATTACTTGAAGAACTCCATACTGGTGTTCAGATTCTGGAATTGTGACATACGTAAACACTGAGATTTGGCCGTCTTAAGTCATTCACTAAGCTGCTATTGTTGCTTTTTGTTTGGTTGTTGCTGTTGCTGCTGCTGGTTTGGTTTGGTTTTGGTTGGTTGGTTGGTTGGTTGGATTTTTTGATTTTTTATTTTATTTTGTTTTGTTTTGTTTTACAGTGCTGTGGATGGAACCCAACACCTTCACACTGTGCTACATCCCAAGCCCAATTTTTGATTTTGATTTTGACACTGAACCTCACTAAGTTGCCCAGGCTGGGTTCAAACTTAACAGTCCTCCTGCCTCAGCTTCCCAGAGTGCTTGGTTTATAGGCCTGCACCACAAGGCCCAATCAGAAACCTTTTATAAAAGCATCTTACTACCAGAGTACAAAGAGGAAGGGTCCTAGGCTTCAGGGCCAGAGACTACATCCCTGGGCTCCTGCTCTAGCAGCCTGCAGTTGGGCCCCTTGGACAAGGCCCTCTGCAGGGAGAGAGTAGGGGATGCATGAGTTTAAAATACATTAAATTTTACATGGTTTGCTGGCCATTTCTCAATAGATTGACTGTAGCTTTGCCACCAGCTGATAGTGAAAGCAGTTGAACTGTCCAGGACCCACTGAAAATCTAGGGGGCCCTTGATCAGTAATTATCAAAGATTCAGGGATTGGGCGCATAACTCAGCAAATAAAGCACTTGCCTAGCAAGTGCAGGCCCTGGGTTTGATTCCCCAGCATCACGTTAAAGATTAGCCAGGCATGATGATGCATACCTGTAATCCCAGTACTCGGGAGGCTAAGGCAGGGGGATTGCCATGAGTTTGAGTCCAGCCTGTAGTGAGTTCAGGGCCAGCCTGGACTACAGAGTGAGACCTTGTCTCAAAAGAAAAAAAAAAAGATTCAGGTTGGTGACACATCATTCTGAGCACAGGACGGCTACGGGGACTATGCATCTCTTTAGCGGCCCTGGGCCATCAGACTCCAAGGGCCTTTCCAGCTACTCTGCTGGGCCACCCTCTGCACCAAAAAGCTCAGCAGACAGAGATGTAACTTTGTGTTTTCAAAGCCAGTGACATTGGACAAGTTAGACTCGATGTCACTTGTGGAAAAGTAAACAGCCTACCAATTTGGGCCTCATGATCCCATAGATAGACATTTGGTGATTTTAATGAAAGAATTTCATGTTAGCTTGTTAAATAAATAATGCTTTCCTTACTCCGGAGGACTAACTCATCCTCATGGTGAATCATCCCCACAGTCAGCTTCCCCACTACACAATCGCACTTAGAAAAAAAAAAAAAAATGACCTAGTCAGTGTGTGGGTTTGAGCCTAGTACTTTTTAACATTTAAGATTAGTTGAGAAAGAAAAACCAGCTATCATGTATTTGTAAAGTTTTCTCTGAAAGAAGTATCTGGTCTTTAATATAATTTCAGATGGCATTACATTGGAATAAAATTCACCCTGACAAGTGGTGGTGGTTGCTCCCAAGCCCTTCCCATAGAAGGATGTGAGTGTCAGTCAGGGCATCTCAGAGAGCTGGCAGGTCCCGACTGCTAACGCCACTGGTGTGCTTCAGCATTTTCTGTGCTTTCATTACTGGGGAAAAGTTAAAATGCAAAACAATTTCAAATACCTTTGCATCGACATGTTCGCTATGCCTTTTCTCCTAAAGTCTCTTTCCTTGTTTTTGCTGTACTCTAGTGACTGTGATTATCCTAATCTCCTCCTGCTCCCACACTTAAAAACTACACGAAGATTCTTCATTGTTCAGAATTATCAGTAATCTTATGTGAAACAAGAATGTAAATTGTTAAAGCCACTGGCAATTTTTGCCACAGAGCTCACTAGGAGTTTTCAATGGCTTTTCCAGATGTGCTGCCGCCCAGCAGGCTGCTGGCCTTCTAAGACACACATGGACTGCTCAGAACAGTCCCCCTTGTCCTTAGTGTCCTCAGTGCTGTCCATTTTGTCCCTGCCCTTCCCTGGCTGTTCCATGTGGAGGGGCACAGAGTTTCCCTGTGCCTGGTGTTTAAAGGGTATTGATGCGCACGCAGGGCTTGCATCCATTCTGCAGTACCCCAAGCGGAGGAAAAGGGCCATTTCTCTTCCCTCATCTGTTTATGATGCAATATGTTCCAAAGCCGATCACATCGGCCACTGTTATGGTGAACCTAATTCGCTGTGATGGGGCTGCGCCATGGGGCAAGCCGGGAGAGTGCTGAGGTGCAGCCGCTTTTCATGCCACATTACTCGGAATCTGGGACTGCCCCGCTTCACCAGCTCCAGCCTTCCTTGCCTGGCACGGATTTATTGGGATTTATGGTTTAAAACAGTTCTGCACATTTTTTCCAGTGGTGAAACAGAGGAACAACACTGTGTGTGGCTGCTGTGTTTCTGTACAAACACACATGACTTGCACCTGAACTTACAAAACTGGCTTTGAGCAGCATAATAAAAGCATGTAAGTAGGCAAATTTTCTCTACAAGTAGAAAAATGGCAGGAATGCCTGGCAGTTGTGGTTAATGTATACACACACATACACATACATACACACACGCACACACATATACATATATACACACAGTCTTTTGGACCGTCTGGGTATTTGGCCTTTCTGTTCAGTGTAATGTGTTTCCATTTCTTAGAAGTTGGATTTCGAAGCTTCTTTCAGTTCCCCCACTTCCAGTCCCTGTCCCTACACCACCCCATCCCTCCAGGCCTAGGTCCCCGCTCCTGGTCTTCAGGGCTCCCATCTTCAGGGGCCAACCCCAACTGCCACCCCTTTTGTTCCATTTGTCATAGCATGAGCCCTTGTCCTTCACCGCAGACCGGGCCTCTTGTCCCTTCCCATTCTGTGCCCCCACTTGCCTCCACCTTCTACATAAAGAAAACTCCATCCACAAAGACCACTGGTGAGACTCCCTGGTGCCAAATTCTGTGATGGCCAGCTTGTGTCCCACTCACCTGCCAGAAGCTCTGAGCGCGCAGCACCCTGGGCAGCATCCTCATTCTGTCCTTTGTGGTGTGGCCTGCCCCTGCCCACCAGCCCTTAACGGGCAGCTCCCTGGCCCAGCCCAGGACCCCTCTTTGTTCTCATCCTGCCTTTCCACGTACTTCCCTACCTGCACTCTGGCCTCTGCTCCCATAATTCCTGCCCAGTGTTCGTTTGCTGAAGGCTAACTCAAGTGCTGCCCACCACTGGGCCGCCTTTAGTCTTCACCATGCCACTAAGAGGAGAGTAGTCGTGTGTCCATTTTTTTCAAGTCCCAGGTACCTGAGGTCACTGCAGTGTCTGAGGAAAAATTCAAACCTAAACCCTTATGCAGTCACCAATTGCATTTCAGCTACTGACCAAAGAGCCCAGTGCAGCAAACCTCTGTGAGCAACTTGGGAAAGAGGGCTCTGTGCATACCCGCCCAGACCTGCTTTATGCAGCTCCGAGACGTCCCTGAGGTGGTTTCCCCAGGGCCCTCTGGCTGCATGAAGCTGTGAAGTCCCTTAGCTTTGCTCCTAGGACAGGTAGGGACTTCATTCCTGCAGCCTCCTCAAAGGTCTCCTCATTAGCTAGAACCTGAGGTATGTGCCTATCATACACACACTCCTCAGAGGGACCTTCTCCCTCAGACCTTGTCTGAGTCCTAGGACAGGGGACTGGGACAAAACAGTTAGGTGAGACCCACTGTCAGAAGCCATGGAACTTTACAAAATAGGACTCAGGTGGTTAAGACCAGTATGCACAAGTGGAGTTGCCCCAGGGACTGCAGGTGTAGTTCATACCCTGTACCCACCTCAGTAGCATCTGGAAGGATAGTGAAGCTGAGTTCCTTCTGTCTGGCTGTGGGAGGAAAAACAAAACTAAACAAAAAAAAAAAAAAAACATAGCTCCTCGGTGCCTCTCTAAGCTCCCAGGCCACCAGAGAGGGTCATCCACCAAGGCTACCTACAAGGAAAGCAGATGAATCTTAATGAAGTACTCATTTTAATGAAGAAAGGTGCAAACATCCTACTTCCCTACTTTTAAAGTTAAGAATGAAGGAATTAAGTAATGAGACATACAAATACTCTTGAATCAGCTTGAGTTTCACCCTAATAACCAGATAAGGGTGAGAGATGGGTCAGAATGGATGCCCAATGGCAGTGAGAAGGAAAGCCTTGTGAGCCCCGCACTGGTGTTAGCTCCTTGCCATTGTCAGTTCTAGTTGCTCTAAGAAAACACTGGAGACTGGGTGGCTTATACTGAAAAAAGTATTCCTGGCACTTCTGAAAGCTCAGGGTTCATGTTTTTTCTGGTGCATTTTGCAGACTGGCCTTCCTTTCTGCTGCAACCTCGAAGGCACAAGAGAAGTGGTGCTTCTGTCCCACCATGCAGGCTCCCAGCTTCCACCCAACTGGAAAGAGTCCAGACGTGTGGTCCCTGCCCTCCCTCTTACCCGCTTCCGCGCACCTGGCCCTACAGCAGAGCACCGTCTCTTCCTGCCCTTTGGCCTGATGGTCGGCAGCCTTCTGGGTGCCAGACATCAGGATGTCTATTCTGCTTGTTTCCCAGTTTCAGAACATATATCAGAAGTCACAGTACCAGAGCTGAAGAAAGGACCTAGGCTTGAGCAGTTTACACCAAAAACGTAGGAATGCTGCTAAACACCATTTGGACCCTTACCAGCCTCTTCCAAGCTTGAGTAGGAACACAGGTCCCTCATGGGGCTCCAGAGCCACCCAAAGGGCGGTTGTGCCGGTTTCTGGGGGCTGGGCACAGAGCTCATAGCAGCCCAGGCCCTGGGGACTCAACCAGGTCTGTGTCCTGTCTGATCTGGCAGCTCTCCAAATGGGTAATGGGAAGATTTGGGAAAGTTGCTCTCTGGGCCAATGCTAGGACTCCAGGGGCTAGAGAATAATTTTTTTTTAATTTTCTGGGGCTAATTCCACATTAATAGAGCCCAGGGAAGAAGTTAGGGTCACTCACGGCAGGCAGACGTGACAGAGACTGTTGAGGACTGTGTGCTAGGAAACCTATCCTACTTCTTTTCGTCAAGGTGCTGTTAGCACTAGGGAGGGGATGACTGCTGGTGATGTACAAGCAGTCCTGGAGGACCAGGCCAAGGTCTGACTTGAAGACTGGGACTCAGGAATGAGGGTCCCAAGGGGCGCTGGCTACAGATGGCAGCAAGAAGGTTCTAGGGCCATGCAGGTGGATGCAGACAAAGAGGAAGGTACCCTGGCACATGAGAAACTACAGTAGTTTGTCAAACCAGAAAGCTCGTCCAGAAACCAGAAAGGCCAGGGAGGAGCTGAGTATGGTGGCACGTGCCTATAATCCCAAAATTCTGATAGGCTGAGGCAGGATTTGCAGCTTCAGGTCCAGCATGGGCAACTTAGTGACTGACTGAGATCCTTTCAAAAAAAAAAATTTTTTTTTTTCTGATGACACAGCTCAGTGTGAAGGCCTCGGTTGACAAAGACATGGTGGAGTGGGGAGGAAGTCCCAGAAAAAGAGAAGACTAGGTTATATCTGGCCCAACATCTTGAGCCTCTTGCTGACCACAACTCTCCTGTCCCTGGGATGCAATGCACACCTTCCACTTCCCTCTCAAGAGGGTCCTCTTTAGGGACCTTCCCCACTTCAGAAGCAGTGGCCCTAGAAGCATCTAGACTCTGGTTTGGTTTCATCTCTCTGGAAGGTGGAGGGATCAGGGCCTCACTTGATAGTCCAGGCTGGTCCTGAACTCACTGTGATTCTCCTGCCTCAGCCTCCAAAGTGCTGGGATAAAAGGTGTGCACCATTATGCCCAGCTAATGCAGTGCCAGGGAATCGAACTCAGGACTTTCCACTTGCTAGGTTACCACTCTGACTGCTGTACCATTCCTCCAGCCCCACCATCTAGACTCTAGAAGGGAAGCTTGAGGTCTAGATGAGAGTGCGATGCCTTGCCCACAGCCCCATGGCCAGCCATGCCCTTTGTCAAGAGACTTGGGTCTCTTTTCTCTGTCCTCAGTGTTTTGTGAGTACTGGGCACAGAGCATACAGCAAATAGATTCTGGAGTTGAGCTGAGCTTTGTGTACTTGTGAGCCTGATGTTTCCTCACTCCTGGCCTAGGGTAGGTGGCTTAGCCTGCCACCTTTATGCCGGCCTTGGTGAATCCAGGTAAAATTCTCACAAGTCATCTCAAAACTTGAAACAGCATACCAGTAGTATCTTTCTATTCTGCTCTGTCAGGTTCCTGATGGTTAGGTGCTAGGAGGGCACTTGGTACAAGTTCCCAATTTTCATTCTAAATCCAGACAGGAATGGGCCAAGACCAAGCCGAGCCCACACGTTCTTACCCAGGCAGGCTGCACAGGGCATCACAGCCATGGAAACCTCCCTGCACAAGTGGGCACCTGAACACGTGGAACTTGCCCTCCTGGACTACCTGACCCCATACCCACAGTCTGGCACATTTAACTGTGACTCGCTGAAGTAATAAGCCTAATACAGTTGACTTTATTTAATTAATAATGATCCTGTTGTGTTCCTCTGTGCTCGTAAAACACCCTGCAGGTTGGCAAAAACACTCATAATATTGATCAGAAGTCAGACGGGATATTTATTTTGTCTTTGCCCCAGGAGCATAAATCCTTGTCCGTTGCCTCCTGCTCTCTGCATGCGGGATTTACAGTGGCCAGTCTGTTAAAAGCTTTCAGTAATTAAGGAATAAATATCCATCGCTCTTTGTTGGCTGTCCTCAGTCCTGCAGCCTGACCCCATAGCAACGCAGCTCAGGGAGAAGGCATGCATGCAAGGACTGGTTGCACTGGGCCTGTGGAGGGCGGGGGCTTCCCCTGCAGGGAGGGAGCTCCCCCTTTCCCTAATATATTGTTCCAGCCCCCTCTTCCATGCCTCCCTCCTGGTTCCTGTGTCACTGGTGGCAGGAAGCACTTTGGAATTCCTTGCTGCTAGCCCTTTCTCTCTTCTTCCTGTGTCCTTCCTCCCCTGGCCTGTCACAGGTTCAGAATACTGTGTCTCCTCCAGTTTCACCTCTTCCCCCCAGGGACACTCCAGCACTCCTGTGCAGTTTGCTGTAGAGTGTTCTCTTAAGTGCTCACGAATCCTTTTGCCCCCACACACACATACCCCGAAGTTGGTTCCAAAAGGAGCTCTGTGATAAGTAGCAGGTCCGTGCGCGCGCACACATGCACGCATGTGGGCAAAGCAGTACTTTTGGCTCTTTACCACTTAGGGGCAGTTTCTGGATAAAAATGGGCACATTGGCTCAACAGGGAGTAGACTGCCAGGAAAGGCTGTTATTGCTTCTAACTTCAGATTAATTGGAAAGCATCCTGTATGGAAGTGGGAAGGCTGGGACCAAAGAACCGAGGGGCAGCTCTTCACCCCAAGACCACTGCTGAGCCGTAGTAGCAGACTCCCTTGTAGACTGAACAGGCATCTGGCCAGCCACTTTTATGTTTATTCCTAACAACACGTCTCCTAGATGGCCACAAGGCCGTGTTGAAAGCCAGTCAGAGGAGCTTTGTGATTATTTGTTAAAAACTTTGTTTCTGGGAATCCAACCCATTAACCTTATTACCCTTGGCAATGTGCTAAGCTTTCACTGCCAGATCCAAAACACAGCTCATAGCATTTAACAGTGACTGGGTCTTTGCAGTTCTCAGATACATAAGGGACAAAGAAAATGTGTCACATCGGTGAGACTTTCTGTATAGAAGGTGGCCCACATCCAGGTGTTACCCCACCCCACACCTCCCCAAGTATCTATTTGGACTTGCCCACACTTCACTATTCACACACTTCAAGGATTTTCCAATGCTCGTCTGATAGTCATTGCCACCAGTGCCCTGCCTGGTGGGTCTGGGCACCAAAGCGTCTCACACTGCAGCATCTGAGTCTCAGGTATTGATTTCAATGGTGTTTTTCTTCTCCCTCAATTTCATCTCGTATCTGTGACTTTCTTTCTCTCCTTTCCCCCCACCCTCCTCCACTGGAGATGGAACCCAGGGCCTTTTGTACTATGCTACATCCCCGGCCCATTTTTTGGTCTTGATGTTGAGATAAATTCTCACTAAGTTGCTGGTTTTCCAGGCTAGTCTTAAACTTGTAATCTTTCTGCCCCAACCTTCCTGTGCTGGGATCACAGACCTGTGCCACCAGGCCTGGCTCTTCATTCTAAAGTTATTCCATAATCATTATTAGTAATCATAATTCTATAAGTAATTTTGGCAAGAGAGAAAATTAGGGGGAAACTGACATCAGTTTCAGTACAACCAATAGACTAGCCATATCAGTACGTCTTCTCCAATGGCAGTAATGTTCTAGAGCCACAATGGTGGAAATATTCTAGGTCTGGAGCATGGAAGTGCTCAAGATCTGCCATAGCGAAACAGATTTGTAATGATGGAAGTGTCTAAGCCTGCAGTGAAGCCAATGTTCTAGATTTTCCATAGTAGGAATATTGTAGCTCTGTGGAGATAGAAATGTCGCAGGTCTGCAGCAACTCCAGTGCTCTAGGTCTCCTGTGCGAGTTGTGCTGGAACTGCGGTGTTAGGGGTGGTTTAGATTGGCAGCATTGCCAACATTCTGTGTCTGCTATAGCAAATATGTTCTAGGTCTACTGCAGTGAAAATTTTCTCCATCTGGCCACCCAGGGTAGCACCCACTAACCACATGTGGCTACTGCATGCTGAAACGTGTGAGATATTGAATGGAGATGAATTAAGTTAAACTTCAGCACCTCTGTACTGTGTGTGACTGACTATACCCTTAGGTGCACTAGCTCTGTCTTCTCTCTCTTTCTGAAACCACTCACACCCAGACCTACTCTAGAAGCAAGAACCAGTTGTTAAAATGACCCCAAGGCACAGGATGAGTGGAATGGTATGAAAGTGTGATACCTGTGCAAATGACAATGAGTTTCCTAATTTGGGAGGTAGTAAAGCCTTGAGAGGAAGAGCCGGGGCAGAGTCCCAGGCTCAGCCACTGGGCTGTACCAGTCAAGGCCTGCCGCGGTCACTGCCAGGACCGGCATAGCCCTCTGTACCTCTGTACCACTCACTTCTCTGAAATGGAACAATGGTAGGATCTACTTGACTGGATATTGTCAGAATTAACTTAGGTATTTATGCAAAAGACTCAGCCCAGTGGCTGGCACTTGTTGAGTACTTAGTGAGCATCAGCAGGAAGCCTTCTGATACTTTTCCTAGTCTGTCCAACAGAGTTTGAATATTTAAATGTAAATATACATTCACAGATTCAGCACTAAAACCCACAACTTGGCCCATGTAGCATTGTGAATAAAGGTGGAGACCTGATGCAGAGGGATTGTAGTTGTTATGGCTTTAGTCCTCTGGGGCTACTGTAACAAAATAACCTTAATCTGCATATTTTCTGAACAATAGAAATGTATTGGTCAGAGTTCTGGAGATTAAGAAATCCAAGCTCAAGGCACTGGCAGATTCAGTATCTGGTGAGAGTTCAGTTTCTGCTTCACAGGTGGCACCTTGTTGTCCTATCTTCCGATGATGAAAGGGAAAAACACACTCCTTGGGCCTTTTGTGTCCCCTGCCTTATGATGTAATCCTCTCCCTGTCTTAGACAGCCTCACTCTATAGTCCAGGTTGGCCTCTAACATGCAGCAGTCCTCATACCTCAGCCTCCCAAGTGCTGGAATTGCAGGCAGGTGACACCACACCCTACCTCTTAATACCATCACATTGAGGGCTGAGATTTTGACAAATGAATTTGTAAAAGCACAAACATTCAGAATATTAACAGTTCTGGAGCAGCAACATCTGAGGGTGAACTGTGCAGGGAAGGTTTCTTCTACATTGTTTCCACTCATAAGCCCGTGCTGGGAATCTTGATGTGTTAGGAACGTGTGACCCGACTTGTGATGTTTCTTAGTCACTTGAGGACAACAAAACCACCACCACCGGTTGTTCCTACATCACTGTAGCCTTCAACAATTTTGTCATATGCTAGTCTTGCCATGGTGCCTTTTCCAAGCCCATAGTAAGTGCTCCTCCAGGGTCTTCCAGCCCAAGCACAGGTGTAAGGACTGAACCCCAAACCCCATGACAGGACCCAGAGCAGCCTATACATGGTAATTGGCCCCATCCAGGGTCCTTGCCACAGAGGCTGGAATAAAACTCTCTCTCTCTCTCTCTCTCTCTCTCTCTCTCTCTCTCTCTCTCTCTCTCTCTCCCCCTCCCTCCCTCCCTCCCCCCCCCTTCCCCCCTCTCTCTCCCTCCCTCCCTCAACCTCCCCCCTCTCTCTCTGCACAACCCCACCTTATCACGTCTTTCTTTGCAAACATAAGTGCTCATGTCCATCTCCTGTCTGCTGGAAACTCTGCCAGACTCTAACCGTGACCCTGTCACTGCTGAAGCAGCTGTCTTCTGCAGAAGTACAGAACCTGGTTACTATTCACAAGCCTGTGCTTTGTTGCTGTGACATCAGGCAGCCTAGGAACATAATCGTTTGCCACCTCCAGCACACACACAGACCAGAATCAGCTCCTCACACGCCCACATAGGGTCAGGAAGCTGTGATGCACCTCCATCTGCTCCTTGATATGCTTCCTGTTCAGGATAAAAGGAATATAGTGTCCCTTTTTTCTCAGCAGGTACATCATTCATGTGGGCTTCAGCCCATCTTTCATGCCAGGCCAGGGGTTGGGGGTATGGCTCTAGGAGAGAGCATATGCCTAGTGAGCTCACAGACCTGTAGCCAGGCCAGTCTGGAAGCCTGACTTCCTCCACTCTACAGCCCCGTCCATCCTGGATGATGTATAGGCCCAGTGTCTCCGTTACTTTTTGTTGCTGCCGCAAAATACCCAACATGCGCAAATTATGGGAGGAAAAGTTCAGCTCACCATTTTAGAAGGTTGCAATCCATTCACAGGTGGGTGGCTGGGAAATGGTGGGGCTAGGGCTGGGGCCAGGGCCAGAACTGCATGGCAGAACAGAGCCTATGTGTGAAAGAGGGCATGGAGCTACCCTTCCAGGTCAAGCCCCAAGTGTCCACCCTTTCCAGCCATGTACACAGTATCCACAGGCACATGAGGCTTTTGGGGGACACTGCGGATCCAAACCACAGCACCCAACCTTCCTTCCTTGAGACTTGGAATAAGTTGCAACTTGAAAACCCTGAATATGGTCACACAATTCTTGCATATTCTGTGTTTGAGATGCAGTTTGTTTGTTAAACCATGCAGCATACTCAGGGGTTCTGTGAAGAGTTCGGTGTTATTAGGAAGGACCCACGAAGCTGGTTACTCTCTGTCTTTAGCCTTAGCCTCATCACAGCGCTCCAGCTGTTCCGAGGCTGCACCAAGCCATTTGGGCTGTGCGGTACTAACTGGTGCTGGCAGTGATTCTTTATGGGGGGCACTAAATCTGTGAATTTCAGGTGGAACGTGCTCAAAGGAGTCATCTCTGAGGGTTGGAGACATGTGGTAGAATTGACCAGTTCACCGTTCCTCAAGGCCAGAGGTGGCACATCCCGTCAGACTACAGTGCCAGAAGCATCAATGTTCCTAGTCTGGAAGGACTCCAAGATACCCAAAAGACACGTTGCTCTGCAGCCTGGGCCTTGCCTTTCCTCTGACCCCAAGTTCTGTACCCCATTACTGGCAGCTCCTGGTCATTGTCCAGAAAGTGGCAAATGACTGCTGCAGAAGTGCTTTGTTTTAGGCAGGAATGCAAAATACCTACTCCGGTCCCCTTGAAGGTATCTTCTCTTCATTTTTAGGGATGGGTCAGTGTGTGTCTTCTGATGAGCTGCTGCTCCCTCTGCCTTGCTCTCCTGCGGCTGATTTATTTAAAGGTGTGTCAGCACCACCATCAGATGAGAATCTGGCCCCTCCTCCCTGCTGACGGTGGCCATGCCAATAATTCATTTTTTAGCTCATTAGCTAACAGAGGCTGTGAGCAGTGGTCCTCTGGGGCATTGGAACGAGGCGAGGTGATCTACTGCCAGCTCGCTGCTCTTGAACTGGCCTTCCTTGGGGAGAAAGAAAGGCATGACCAAGACAGTCAGGGATCCCAGAAGTGAAAATGGGGCATCACTGTGACAACTGGAGTATGTATATGTTGGTGTCATGGGTTTGAGTGGTGGTATTAAGCAAAATATTCTTGTAAAAAATAAACCATTGTCTGAATGCAGCTTTGCAGAAGCCTGGTGGGCATAATGGAGAATGCAGGCCCGGGCTGCCATGACATGGTGCATGCTGGGCGCCTCTATTGAAGGAAGTATGGTTCTTGTGGTTCCCCGGGCCAGAAGTCTTAAGAAGTCAGTTCCAGCAGGTTGGTTTCTGGTGAAGATTGTCTTTCTGTACGCACAATGGAGAGGAAGTGACCTGATGTTTCTTCCTCTTATATATAGATGCCTGCCCTCATACACTAGGGCCCACCATTATAAGGGTTAATGCTTCAATATATGAATGGGGAAAGGGGAGGCAGTTCAGTCAATAACGTCCAAGAAGCTTTAGGCTTCGGGTATGTAAGTAGGGAACCAGCCAGACCAGCCCCAGCAATTGTGACAGCTATGGAGTACTCTTCACCCCAGTGTCTCCAGACCCTGTATACCCCCTGGGGGATGGCCAGTAGGTCACCACTGCGCTTGTCAAGGCCCTTGGCCAAGGACAGATCACCTCCCTTTTCTGAGCACATTGAGTTGTGGGACATTTATATCTGTACACACTCACTGTTTACAAACTTTAAATACCCAACAGGCACCTTGGCACCTTAGTTCCATGCCACCAGCACCTGAGGGACAGTGTGCCACCCCACTGCTGAGTACTTTGTGCTTGACATTGATGTTGAGGGATTAGAAGTGGATTCTCTTCACTCATAACACCAGTACTTGTTTACACAAGGGCTGCTGTGACCAGCACATGGTCCAAATGTATGATCTCAGATCCCAAAACGTTCCTGCTCAGGGTACGTGTCTCTGGGCTCATGTTACAGATGAGGAACGGAGGGTTCAAGAACTTGTGGGAAAGGTGAAAGTCCATAAACATACCACTAAGAAGGAAGTAGGCAGAGGCCTGCTCTCTGCAGTGCTGGAGGCCACAGCCTCCTAGCCCCACACCCTTCTTCTGGCCACTGGAGAAAGCACAAGAGCTCAGTTTTACTGCTCGTCGGTCAGGATGGGCTGTGGCCCTGGGAGATGGCGTCCAAGTGAGAGCCAATGCTTGAGCATGAATGAGGGCTGCCGAACTAGCACCCAGAACCACCTCCCTTCATACTAATTAAATTTCATCTGCTAAAAAGAGTCCCACTTCATGCAGATATGAAGCCCAATGGCCTGACTGCCTTTCTGGTCACTTCCTGGTGCCAGCAAAGCACACCAAGTTTCCACAGGAATATTATTCCATCAGCGGTGAAAAACACACACTGAGCAGTTCTGGGTTCTGAACCAGAATGAGAGTTCCCATAGCCATGGGCCAGCAGAGGCAGATGCTATGCACAAGTCTGCTACCACTTGGCGCAGTTTTGCTTTCCTGGCAGTATTCCTAATTACAGTTACCAGTGATCAGCCTATTTGCTGTATTTGAGTTAAAGGTGTTCAAGCACTTGACAACACCAGCACCTTGTTGTGGTTCTTACAGTCACCGTGAAGCTGAAAGAGCCTTTGCCTGGGGCTCTTACTCTGTACAACTCTCTGCGGGTCCCTCTTCCCACCTTCACGTACATGACACCAGAGCCTCCTTCTTAAAGAAGACCCCTAAAATGATACGGGTTTTCAGCTCCTCAAAACCAGAACCCACCTTTATCCTGTATCCTAAAGGACATTGGTTTTTAGAAGCAGAGCAGCTTATTCTGCTGTATCAGTGAATTCTGATGAGCCTCCTGTAGGGTGGCTACATTCAAGGGCACAAGTTGCCCCACAGACCATAACGAAGGGCTCAGTGCTAGGGCTTTGTCCTCAGTCTTTAGCCAGGATATTTGAATATTAAAAAGAAATTTAATAATTGGCAGTTAGGACTAGAGTTCCTGTATTAAGTTCTCTGCTTTATCCCTGGATGGTTTGGCAATGACTATTAAAATCAATTGGAGCAGAAGACAGCGATTTTAATGCCTACCAAAAAAAATGAAAGCATATTAGAGCTTGGAAATCTGGACATAGCTGCATCATTATTCCTTTTCATTTAATTCACTTTTTGCTCTTTTTCTTTCATGATTTATGAAATGCATCAACAAACATTTAACATTTATAAATGAGATTTTCTTAAGTCGTATCAAAACCACAGGGCTTGTCTTTCTCCTTAACGGTTTTTCCCCAGTGTTGTCGTGCTTTTGTGGCTGCATTTTTGCCCAAGTGGCTTACTCAGTGAAGAGATGTGTGAGGGCTCTGTGCATTTGTGGGTGCCCTTCAGTCAGTTCTCAGCCAAGTGTTTGTCCTGGAAATCTCTGAATGAAAAGACTCGGAGGTCACTGTGGGGTCACTCACATGTACCAGGAAGTGAAGCAAAACTAATCCAGATTTACTCCTGGAAGAATCTGTTTGCCTAAGTATTTAAAAACAGATTAAGACTAACTCAACACTAGATCCCTAGGTGCAGTGTAAACATGGGTAAAAGGTGTAAACAAGGCCCTGCCTCTATACTTCTGTACCTCGGAAGCAGAAATGTCATGGGTAATGAGTTTCCTTTCCAGACTGTCGCAGAAGGCCTAAGTGGTTCTTCGCATGGCTGGTAGCTATGTACCCTGATTGTTCCCCGGGAGGGAATCTTGGGTTTTAGGACAGGCCAGTTGTGACTCAGTATCTCAGGGACACCTCTACGGGTAATTCCAGCCTCTCTGAATATGCTGAGCTTTTCTTTCTTTCCTCATCAGTGAGGTGGCACCCAGTCATCCGAGTAGGCCCTGCCCCTGGGAAGTGTTAAGAGCTACTTATAAAACCTCAAACTGTCCCTTTTTTACCCCCTCCTCTCTTTTGGAGGCAGGGTCTCACTTTCGTCCATGCTGTTCCTGAACCCAGTGAGTAGCCGCGCGGCTGGCCTCATGTTCCGTCTTCTGCCTCAGCCTCTGAGGCTGGGATTACAGGGTTGTGCCCAGTCAATCTTTATGTCGTGCTAGATATTGAACCCAGAGCCTCGCAAATGCTAGGCAAGAACTGTAGCCACTGAGCTGCCCCAGACCCCTCATCTTTTTTTTTAACTCCCAAGTGACGCTGCAGAGTTACAGTTTTGTCAAGTTTTTAGTGTCTGTTTTTGTATGCTTTTTAAAAAAAAAAAAAAACTTATTCCATGCTTGGGTAGGCCCAAGGCGTAGGAGCAGACTTGAGCGCCTTCTCTTTGGGTCAGTATACCTAACACATACCATTCTGCCAGTTTTCTCTTTCCCCAGCTTCTCTGCCCTTCCTGTCCCTTTCTTTTGTGTCAGCCCACATTTTGGATGTCATAGGTAGGGTCCCCATCCTCTTTCACCACCCAGAGAGAGGCTGGTTGTCACATCTACTGAGTTCCAGATGTCCAGGCTCAGGAAGGCGGTCTTGGGGTTGGGAACCACCGTGTCATCTGCCCTCCATACCCAGATCTGGCCTGCTCCACCCTCCCCAACTTCACCCTGTCCTCTGTGCCCTGGCTTAGCTCTGGCCTTAGGGTACCACCTGCCTGTTTCTTAGGATGGCCCTGGAACACTTTCTCTCAGAAAACCCAACTGCTCTGTCAATTAAAGAATTGTTGACATTCTGTCACCTCCATGTAAGCCCTTCCTAAGCATCCAAAGACATCATACAAGTGCCTGCAGTGACCTAACTCAGCTGCCTGACATCCCTGCCATTCCTGTATGGCTCTGCCACAGTGCTTCCTTCAACTGGAAGCACTGGGACACCCAACAGACACTACACACACACACCCCAGCCCACCCCCAATAGGAGATGAATGGAGAGGTCAGACTACATAGTCCACACTCCCCACAGGTGGAATAGCCCAGTGGCTGTCCTGCCTTGAGCTCAGGCCCAGTGTCCTTCATTCCTGACTCGCAGCTTTACCTGTTCACAGCAGCACTGCGCCTTTGGCCTGGGGAATAGGGGGAGGGGGTGTTGTCCATCCTTGGATTGTGCCAATTCTGGGCAAAGAATAGTCCATCCTACACTTCAGGGCATGAAAGCCACTGATCTAAGACTTAACACCTGCAGTACCTTCTTGATACCTTTCTTCCAAGCTTCCTATCAAGAAATCAAGTGAGTGCCCCGAGGCTGCAGCCTTTAGATCAGTGGGGATTGGAGTTCCTCACAGAGCTTGTTATAGCACCCCCAGAGGATCTGATTCAGTGGCCTAAGGCAGGGCCAGATCTACTGCCAGTCAGGTAGGAAGGCTCTGCACCGCTCAGAGCCACCATGATGAACTCCCACATTGTTTGTGGGGACCTTTGTTCCCTGTGGCTTCACCTCCCTTTGGATGCCTCCTGGCCCCCAGAGCCAGCAGGGCAGGGATTGCTGCTTTGACTCTCATGCCCAGGGGTGACCATGCCTGTCTGGTGGCTTTTTCAGGGAAGAGAAGGAGCGATGGATCCGGGCAAAGTACGAGCAGAAGCTCTTCCTGGCCCCGCTGCCATGCACTGAGCTGTCCCTGGGCCAGCACCTGTTGCGCGCCACTGCTGACGAGGACCTTCGGACAGTCATCCTGCTGTTGGCACATGGCACCCGGGACGAAGTAAATGAGACCTGTGGAGAGGGCGATGGCCGCACTGCACTGCACCTGGCCTGCCGCAAGGGCAGTGTGGTCCTGGTACAGCTGCTGATCTGGGTAGGTGGCGGTGCCTGCACATGTTGGCAAGGGGCGGGCCAGGAGGGGCAGGGCCAGGGAAGGTCCAGTGGGGGGAGTCTTCAGGGTGCTGGGCCAGCTTGAAGGTAATGGTGGGAACAAGGCCAGAAAGGGCAGGGCAAGCAGTGAGTGTCTGCAGGGGACAGGCCAGGGCTGCAAAGAACAAGGCTGTTTGCTTCTCGTGCCTCTGCTAACCCTGTTGTTACCCATCTAAAAATGAGAAGCAGTGCCTGGATAGGGAATTCAAGCCCAAGTGAGGAGATTTTCTGTATATTTTTACTTTTCCAGTGGGTACAACTGGACAATTGGCCCAGATCATTCATATATTCAACCTCATTTTCACTCAGTAATAATATAAGTGGTTTAATGCAAATTAAATAACAATTGTGCTTGGTTTGCTTGAACTGCAGTAACAAAATAGCAAAGATTGGGTGGCTTACACAACAAACATCTGTTTCCTCCTGCTCTGGAGGCCTGAAGTACAGAGATCAAAGTGTGGGCGGGGCTGGTTTCTCCTGAGGGCACCTGCTTGCTGTATCTTAACCTGAACTCTTCTTTGGGGCCATGTATTCGTGGCATCTGTACCTGCTGCTTCCTATCAGGACACCAGTCACATTCAGTTAGAGAAAATACAGTCATGTTCTAAGGTCCTGGGGGTTAGGACTTCAGCTTAGCAGTTTGGGACATGAGAAAGGGGACACAACTGCACCAATAAGAAAATGACAGGGGAGGGGCTGGAGGAATGGCTCAGCAATTAAAGCACTTGCAAGTCAAGCACTAAGTACCCAAGTTCAATTCCACAGCACCACGTAAACCAGGAATGATGGTGCACGTCTGTAATCCCAGCACTTGGGAGGCTAAGAAAAGGAAAGAAGGAAGGAAGGAAAGAAAGAAAGAATTACAAGATGCTAGAAGAATAGCCCAACAGTTAAAGTGCTTGCCTAGCACAAGGCCCTGAGATCAGTCCCTCAGAGCCACATAAGCCAGCCGTAGTGGTACACACCTGTAATCCCACCTCTAGAGAGGCTGAGGCTGGAGGATTATCATAAATCCAAAGCTAGGGGCCACATAGTGAGTTCAGGAGCAGCCTGGGCTACAGAGTGAGACCCTGTCTCAGAGAGAGAGAGAGAAAGAGAGAGAGAGAGAGAGAGAGAGAGAGAGAGAGAGAAAGAATTCTAGGCCAGTTTCCTGCTAAAGGTGGCCAAGTCTCTTGGTGGCAGTGTTCCACACTGATGTGAGTATTCAAAGACCCTCATATGCTCTGAGTGGCAGAGGTGTGATTGAACCCAACCTTTTTACATGGGCAAGAAGCTTTAAAAATGTTTTTAAGCTGGTACTTTACCTTCTAATCTTCACTTTGACAGTTAGAGATCCTGAGAAAGATTCAGAATGAAACTGCATCACAGCACTGTTTCTACCAATCATAGTTTTTGAACAAAATGTGTAACAATTTAGGTAAAAAATTATTTACATACTATATTTAGATTCAAAGAAAACCCATTAGATAGAAGTAGAATAACCTATTAACAGAGGTCATCAGTAAATAGCAAGTTTATAGGTGGGGTTTTTCCTCATGTTTTTCTGTGCTACTTATAATACGGTGTTTCCTACAGTGAAAATGAACTGCCTCTGAGGTTTTAAAAAGTGATTGTTCTTTCTTTTATGATTGGAAAGTGAAAACCAGTAACAAAACTAATATTATGTCTGATCCACTTATGTTGCTCAAAAGGAGGTCTTTGGTTTGAAAAGGCGCCTTCTCTTCTTAAAAGAACGTTCCTCAGGGCCTGATGACCACCAGCACTGGATAGTTGCTGCTCTGTGCTCATCTGCAACAGCACCTGTCCTAGCTCAAGCCAGGCTCGTGGTTGAGAGAAGCATCCTAACCCCTTCCTGCTGTCACATCCCCGCAAGGCTAATGTGCGTTCTGTTGCCTCCACAGTACGGGGTGGACGTCATGACACGAGACGCGCATGGGAATACAGCACTGGCCTATGCTCGGCAGGCCTCTAGCCAGGAGTGCATCGACGTGCTGCTGCAATATGGTTGCCCAGACGAGCGCTTTGTGCTCATGGCCACCCCCAACCTCTCCCGGAAAAACAATAACCGGAATAACAGCAGCGGGAGGGTGCCCAGCATCATCTGAGAGCGTGTGGGCCCATCTGCCCACCATGCCTGGGACGCCCAGCCTCGCTGCGGCCTTCGGAAGTCACAGCACGTGAGTCCCGACAAGTCCCCTCTCTCCGTGGTGGTCACCTCCCACCCACCTGCCTACTCACCCCAGCGAAATCTCCAAACCTGGACGTCCTCAAGGGGTGAAGGGAGGCCCAGGAGGCTGCAGAACCAATTCCTTTTCACAGACTCCCAAACGGCACACAGGAGAGACTGTCGGGCCTTGGTTCTTTGATGATAGCACACAGCATGGGACCCTGTCCTGGTGGCCCTGAGCAGAGCAGGGCATGGGAGCCAGGGACAAGAGGGGGCGGGGAGGCGAGGAACGTGAAGAAGGGGCAGCTTTCCTTAGCTGGCAGGTAAGCACATCAGTGCATTTCGCCTCTACCGAACGAGCGCTTGGCTTTCATCTCGTCTCCGAGCAGCCTGACGGCATAAATCAGGAGCAAGCACAGAGTTTGTCAGGTTTGAAGCCCCTATGATGGTGTGTGTCAAATCAGTTGTGGCTAATCTGTCCGGGGAGAATACTGGCTTCATTACACTTGTATAGTTGAGTTCTTCCAGCATTACCGCTGTTTAATAGAACATGATTAGTCATCACCGGGAAGAAAGCATATTAGCCGAGGCGGTAGTTACACGGCACGCTCCGGTGATTGCCACGATGTGATTGCAATACTCTTAGAAGCATCATATTATCTCCGACATGTTCTTTCGAGCCCTTGGAGCCCTCCTTTCTAAATTCACTGTCATAATTTAGTATCTGTTTAATTTTTCAGCCCAAAGAGAAGAAATCAGTTGCTGAGTTTTATTTGACTGCAGTCTCCTTGGTGCAAAGACAAAAATGGAAAAAATAAATAAGAATAACTTGGAAACTCAGAAGGAAATCACAAATTCAGATGATAATAGCTTCTCGAGTGCATCTTTGTAAACTAAGTAAACACATAAAAGGCTATTTTTCCCAAATGAAAAAGAGGTTCTCTGTCCTTTGGTCAAGGTAGATGTGCTGGGCCTCAGTCGTTCCGGGGCCACACAGCCTGCCATTACCCAGGCTTATGAAAATCTATTTGAATAAAAGAAGTTCATAAATATGCATTGATTTTTATACAGACAAATGGCACCTCTGTTAATTTATAAATTGAACTGAATGTGAACTAATAATGTGCAACTAGTTGAAATAAGAGGGTTACAGATCATTGTACATGGGAAATATTCCCAGCAGTAAACACTTCCATTAATGTGATATACAGCTTTTAAAAAGAAACATATCAGAGCAAGATGGTGGTACAATTTGCTTATTAAAATCGAGAAAGAAAAAAAAAAGACATTGAAGCATATTTGAAGGGGGGAAGGAGCATGTGATCTCTCATTCTCGAAGGCGTGATTTAGATCTGAGACCTCTTCTGCTACTCAAGGCTAGGGGTTTTGGAAAGACAGGGTGATTTTCTGAAAACCAGGCCCAGCTGTTCTGCAAAGGTTCCTAGGAAGCAGCTGCCAGAGGTACAGGTACAGCCCAGCTCTTGAGAGTACACAGGCTGTGGGACAGCCAGGTACTCTGCTCTCGTAGACAGCTGGTCCACCATCACTGGGGCATGGGGCCACCTCAGACACAGGCCACCTTCTGCGCAGTGGTCAAACGTAGAAAACAAGATCATGATGCTCCTTAATTAAAAAGGACAGGAACAGCTTTGCCTAGAGCATGTGGCAATTTGACATGCGGAGAAGGGTTGTCACAGTGGAAGCTGAGGACTCTGGGCTGATGCAGCACAGGAACACAAAGCCACGCTCAACTGGCAGCCTTCAGAGAAGTTCCTTCCTCTCATATATTAAACCTTATATTTTGTAAGAGTTTTTCCTCTTCTTTCACTTTTTAAAAAAAAAAAAAAACTAAAGTAGATGGGGAAAAAATAAAGCTTTACACAGAATTTATATGTAAGTGTTTCATGGAGATTTCTAACCTTAAATAAGCTCAGTGGAACTGACCAGTATCCAAAAGATATCACAGGTGCAGCAGCCACAGTTCTGAGAACCTTGACCACAGTTCCATAACCCCCCTCCGTTCAGTTTTTAATTCTGCGTGTCATCACTGTGTAGTTATTTTAAATGTGAATAGAGGAAGAAAAATGTCATTGCCTATTTTTGAAGAATACATTAGCCTCTAATCCCACTATACACAGTCACCTCAGCATAGCCTTTATCGTAGACTTTCTGTAGAAAACACAGATAGAGTATAAATGAAATTCTTAAATTATTTCATTGTAGTTAATTCTCACAATAGGAATGCTTTATCATAGTGGAGCCTTCTTTTGAAAAGAAACAGGATTCCTGTGAGGCTTCACTTTGGGATGTATATGAGTGTGTACATATTATTATATGTGTTTATAATATAATATTTTCCCAAATGACTTCTTACTCCACTCCGCCTTCCACAGCCTGAATGCTAGATTGGTGTTTCCCCTTCCTTCCCTCCGGCACAGGGACATCACTGACCCTGCGTAAGAAAACAAGACTGTCCCCTCCCATTCGTCACACTGACCTGCTCCGAGAGGCCTCCCACTTCCTTGAGCTCACATTTTTGGCAACAAATGGAAAGGAGGCAGTGGAGTTCTAGGAGTTTTATGTCCAACCAAAAGAGAATAGTGGCTAATCCATTTATATTTCAGCATCACATCCCAAGTCCTCTCTTTGTGAATGACATTTTTGCTCCCGTTTGAAAGCTTACTAACACCGGGGCTGGGCAGAGCAAGGACCAAGGGCCGTTGTTAGAGATGAGCAGTGTAGGAAGGAGGTAAGTTCTCATCCTTGGCATAATGGTGATATGAGAAGGCGCCACTGCAAAATCCCCAGAATCTTTTCTGTTCAGAGCACAGTTTCTCCCCTGGTGAGAAGCAGCAGCCGAGAGGCACCACGTGGGCAGCATATACTCTGGGGTAACAGCGCAGGTGCCCCGGACACAGCCGCCTCCCCCCACCCAGGCAGCGCCATTGTGCTTGGCATGGCTGAGCCAGAAGTGGGAAACACAGACTGGCTGAACTCTCCGGTGGCCAAGAGAGCCCTGCAGGTTCTGAATGGTGCGATTCTGACCCCACATGAGCAGACCCATAGTAGGTGGGCAGGTGTTGACAAGCCCAGCACACCCTCATGGCTGTGGTCCATCAGTGCCTTGTTTGGTCCCAAAAGCAAGTACAGTGCCCTGTCTTACAGTAAGGGCATGTGATGTTTGTGTAATCCGGAAAGGCGGACGAGAGCAAGCTTAGAGTCACTCCTCGTTGTGGAGGGGAGGTGCAGGACAGGGGATAGCACCCTACCACTGACCCCAGCCCCAGCCCGGGTCCCTCTTACCTCTGCTCATTGCGTGTGTTCAGAATCGTCCCTGGGCAGAGTGGGCTCCTCAGCACTCGTGCAGGAGCTCTGCTGAGAGGTCTGTCTGTCTCCGTGGTCGTGTGCCATCTGCATATGGGGGCCGTCCACCTGCATCTGTACGGAGCTGTTACTGACGTCCTTGGGGCAGGAGTGTAGTCCACTGGGGAAGACAGCCCCAGGGTCTGGTCCCCTGAGTTTCCCTGGCTCTGCTCTCTCACCAGAGGACAAGGGTGCAGCCTCCACAAGCATCCAGCACCTGGGACTCCTCATCTGTGAAGCTTGAGGGTGCAGTGAGGTTCCAAAAAGGATGTGATAAATTCCAACCTCACGCCTGGCCAAGACTTGGATGCTCAGAAAACAAGGCATTTGTGCAAGACAGAGGTGCAGTCAGGGAACACACCTAGCCACCTGCCCCATGCTGACCCCTTGTCCTCCCTGGGGAAGTAGTAATCGCCCTTGAGCCAGCCCCTCCTGGTGAAGCCTGTGCCCTCTCTGCAGAGCCTGCATCGCCCTTCCCAGGCTCCTGTGTCGTAGGAGCAATGGGAGCGCCTTTCAAGGGTGCCGGCTTCCCATCTTTGCTTCTCAGAACGTCCCTGTGTTTTTCCCGAGGCTGAGGAGGCAAGTCTTGTCTTGTCCGTCCCTCCGCTAGTGTCACCTCAGGCCCAGGACAGCTCTTCTTTCTTTCACCCTTTATTGGCTCACAAAAGCCTCTCTCGCCTCAGTAACCACTGAGACACACTCATATACTGGTCCTCATTTCTTCTCCCTAGAAGATGGGCGCTCCCTGGAGAGCGCCCTCAGCTGGTAGCGCGTGGCTGCCCTGCCTCTCTGCCCCAAGTGAACCTGGGCAATGGGAAGTGGAGCGTTCGGCTCACTGGAGCACCCACTTCCCTGTAAAGGGCCCACAGCCAGCTTGTCTTGGGTCTGACCTTAGTAAACGAAGGAACATGCTCAGCCGCCCCTGAGCTCAGCTTCTAGGTGCCATTGCCCCCACCCCATCCCTGCATTTAGGGAGTTCTTGGAATGAGGAGACCATCCGCATTCCTGCCTGGGAAAGTCACAGAGCTGTGCGGAAGGCAGATCCGAAGCCTTGCAGTGCTTCCCGCCCTGTCTGCTTTGCTTCCATCCCTCACACCCCGCAAGGTCGCTGACACTTTCCTAGAACTCCCCTGAGTTGTATTTACAGCCTTCAAGCAAACGAATTGAAAAGCGGTCAGGAAGGATTTGAGTAGAAATGTGCCAGAGACACACGTCTTTCCTTCAGAGGAAACAGAATTTATCTCCAGCTCGCTCCTCAGACTCAGGTTTCCTGTGTTGAGGAGTCGGTCACGTCCTGAAGAGATTTTCAATGCTCATCCCCCAGCCACAAGGTTCAGCTGGGGACTCTGTCACCAGACGTGCATTTTTCACTCAGAGTGTGTCTCTTCTGGGTTCCTGAGCGGCCCTGCCTCGGCCAGGCCTGGCCAGCACCGAAGTGTGGTGCTGGGCTCATGGCAGGGCAAGGCGGCCCTCCGGGCCTTGCTGCCCCGTTAGTCTGCCCTCTCCTCTGCTTTGCAGCCGGTCTGAATGAGTCCTTTGCATTCACGCATCTAAATTAGGTTGTTTTCCAGCCAAACCTTTTAGTTACTCAGAAGAGAGAAGGGGGGGGGGGGGGGGGGGGGGTTCGGGCAGCCGCTTGGAGTGGATGAACCACTAAGCATCAGTCCTCAGGTGCCATTTCCATCACCACCAGGCAGGAACTGCTGGACCTGAGACACGGTGATGTCCCTCACTAGAGAAACCAGCTCCAGGCAGTCCGGCCCCGTCTCTTACCTCATGGGGAAAAGATGTTAACAACTTAAACCTTAGTGTTTCACAACACAAATGCCCTTCCCTTTAGAGAAGAAGTACTGTCCTAAAATAGATCTTCAAATATTAGCAGATTCCCTATTTAATTTTTATGTCTGCTGCTTTTTAAATGTGGGTTTGCATTCTGTGTCAGAGTTAAAATTAGGATGTTTCATCTGTGGATTCTGGAAAGTGATTCTATAAAGCCAACAAGTCCTTTTTTTCTTCCTGTGAGTTTTACAAGCCCAGGTGTTAGGGGTATTTAAGTTTGCCAGTGTGGTGACCGCCCGCCCAAAGCAGCAGTGCGAAAGATAAATTGAAAACCCTTCCTCCTATCTTTTATTGTATGGTGCCGGCTTTGCTGTAGGAATGGCAGCGCTAGGTTTGGGGTTTGCTTCCGTCTGGTAAAAGTGTTTTTGTGTGAAGCCCTCCTCCCACACAGCAGGCTCGGGACCCAGAGAGGTACCCAGCATCTGTGTGTCCGAGGCAAAATGTCTACGTGAGAGAGAGAGAGGTTGGCTCAGGGCTTGTTTTTGTTTTGGCATGACATGCTTTGTCTGCAGGGGACCCCCTGAGGGTCATGAATCAAGCCATATATGATAGACTCACCTGCCAAAGTCAAGGACTGACCTTGAATTCCTTTTGGAGGAATTACACGGCCTTTGTCTTAATGTAGGTGAGAAAAAGGAACCAAGTAGTGCGAGAGTGTTGGGGAATCTTCCCCTGGAGCAGAAGCCCCCTATCACACCAGCTGCTGGGACAGCTGCCCGCAGATTACATTGTACCACGATCTCCCCATTGCTAGACAGTGTCCACTCCAGCCCAGGAAACTAACATTAGAGCTGCCTCTGTAACTGTAGGAAGACCGCTTTGTGCCAACCCCTAGGAGCCATCTGAGAAGCCCATCACACAAAGCACAGAGAAGCATTGGAGCTGGAGGAAAGGCATTCCAGGTCATCCTGCCACCGGTGCAGGGCCGGCACATAGGAATCCCCAGAGGTCTTCCACAGAGACACTGGCTCAGCTGAGGGACTAGCAGAAAAGTCTGTCCTGCCTGGTGGATCAGAGTAAGGAAACAAAGGGACCAAGGGTGCTGTGAACTGGGGCCACTTTGGAGAGGTAGCATCCATTTCCTGCTCATTTGAACACACCATGCACCCCTGCTATAAGGGAACCGAGAACCGCATTGAGGGTCCAGGGTGCTGGAGAAGAATCCGATAGAGGCTGCGTTCAGATAGTGGCTCAGGCACGAGGAAGGGGGAAGACAGGCACGTGATGCCAGAGTCGTTCCTTTTCAAAAATTTTGCGAAGTAACAATTTCTTTCCCAGCCACTCTGTTACTTGTACCTGAAATCTATCTCATGCGCCTCCCCAGCCCAAGACCCTGGTGCTAGGGAAAAGGCTCTTGTCTGTGTAGTTCCCGTGCTGAGTCCCAGGACGAGCGCAGGAGGGGGCCATTCCTTACAGCGACCGCAGGGCCCTGACCACCTCTCTCCCTTCCGCCAGCTTTCCTTTGAGTCCTCATACCAAGGGAGCATGTTTCCAAAAGGGGAAACGGAACAGGTCAGCGGTAACAGCCGCATCCCGGGTTGGGAGCAGGGGAGTAGCACCTTGGCCCACCTTTAGACGCGTTTTCCTGTTTCTGTATATAGCCATGTATAGAAGATGGAAGAGCAGCGGGTTTATCCAGAGACGGGGTGGGTTTTTAGTTGTTTTTGTATTACCTCATACGGCAACTTTATGTTTCACGATGGCTCAATGATGCTTTATTTATATTGTTCGTACTGTAATTAAAACCATTGACAGACATTTCACTTTGCTTGTTATTTCATATGATCTTGTTTTGATTAAATATGCCGGTTTGTATTTTCCTGCCTTGGGATTTCTGTGTCAGTTGTACAGTATTCTAAGGAGAAAAGAAAAAAGAAAAACTGTGTAAAGTAATGGAGAGAGGTGGCTATAGTGTAGAGACCTCTTTCTAATAAAGAAATGAAAATATGACAACACTGCTTCTGTGGAGCGTTGCTGTTGCGTTTTTCTGGGGGGTTGGTTTGTGTGCGGGGGGTGGGGCTGGCCGTGTGTCCCAGCGAGCTGGGCTTCCCACGCCACAGACAGTAAATCAAAGAGAAGGAGCGCTCTGACTGCCTACGGCGCAGGCCAAGGGGACATGGAGGTTGCCCTCGCAGTCTCCTCTGTGTCATCCACACAGACGGAAATGCGAGTGTGCCCTGAGACAGGGACGCAGTCCATCCAGTCCTTGAGCCTGCCGCCCCTCCCAGCTCTGGCCACCTGGGTGCCCTGCCTCCAAAGCTCTCTATGCTGAGCCCTAGAGAGGGCGGAGCTCAGACATTCCAGGTGCTCTGGGTCTGCGCCGTCCAGATACTTGCCCTGCATGAATGACAAGGATGTGAGGTGCCTAGGAAATAAAGTCCACTTCTGGAGCCCATGTATTAATGCTGCTTTTATCACGAGGAGCATTGTCCTTGTCCCTGCCATCTCGCTGCATGTGGGTATTTACAGGTCCTCTTGACTCCTCCTGGCAGAGGGCGCCCAGGCAGCACTACCGTGCACTCAGGGAACATGACGCCCCACACGTGATCACACACGCGGCAGGCCAGAGCCCAGTGTACAGAGGTGACACATCCTCTAGGAAATCTGCAAAGAAGGTTGGAAAGAACACTGCAGAAGAATCCGGAGGAACCCATGCGTATTGGGTATCTGATAACACTTGCAGCTTGACTAAGGACGCTTTTCCTTACAACATAAGCTGGAGATGGACCGGCCAGGGCTGGCTGCGCAGCTGCAGAAAGCCATCTGGGCCCAGCCCTTGTGAGCATCTGGTCAGCCTTGGTTTGCTGTGTCGGTTACCTTGGGGCACCAGGAAGGCCGCTGCCCTCCAACATCTGCTCAGGAAAAAGAGGGGAGGGAAGAGGCAGCTGCGTTGGCTGGACCCACTCACACACACCCCAGGCCGACCTGGACCGGGTCACTCAGAGCAGCCGAGGGGCGCAGGAAACATGGCGATTGTGTTGAGGTGGGATCTGGTAGCAGGAGGACTGCAGGAGAGTGAGTACTCCCAGATCCCTGCAGGCCTGTGCTCTCGGTTCCTCTGCAAGCACACACCCCTTGTGGACGACAGGATACTTCCTTGCCCAGAGATAAGGCCGGGTGGGCCTGGGCCTTGCTGCTGCTCATGTGACTTGGCCACCCACCTGGTGCCTTGTCCCCATGCTCCCACCACAACTCTGAGTCAGCCTCGGAGTATCGGCTCTCCTCCAGAAGGTCTCAACTTCTCCCGTTCCAGGGTCAGGACAGAACCGTCTTCCGAGGCCAAAATGCTTAAGCCGTGTGCTCTGGGAAGTGCTTTTAGGTCAGCAATGAGTTAACAGAATTCGTGGCCAAGGCTTTCATGTGGCTGTGCATTGTGCTGGCCAGACTGCCACAGCACTGACCTCAGCAGCAGCTGGGGATGCAGGGAAACCGCCTTTCTGCAAAGCCACAGGGTGTGGACAAAGGCCTGGAGCAGTTTCCTCTGGCCCCAGGATCTTGGCCTAGACACCTTGCTTTCCCAGCAGGGGCACAAAAGTGTGCTGAGCACAGGAGGGAACTTGATCCCCAGAAATATGGCCGGGAAGTATTAAGAATACTGTGACATTTGCCTCCAAGTTGTTCATTCATCATTATGGTATTTAAGACAAAATATTGGAAAACGAGCGTAAAGCCCAACAATAGGGGAATAGCAAAGTAAACTGTGGCGCATCTATAAAGAGGAAAATGAATCGTTCCAAACTTTTGTCACCTGGGGAAATAATATAAGTAAAAAAATGAAGATATAAAAGTATGTATAAGACTGATCTGTATTAAAGATTTTTAATTTTTTATTTATGTTTTTGATACAGGGTCGTGCTCTATAGCCCCAGCTGGTCCTGAACTCACTATGTAGCCCAGGCTAGCCTTGGATGTATGGCAATCCTCCTGCCTCAGCCTCCCGACTGCAGGGATTACCAGCATGCGCCACCACCCCCATCTTTATGTGGTGTTGGGGAATCAAACTTTTTTTTTAATATTCAGGAAAAAAATTCAAAATGTTAACTGTACTGCGTCTCCGGGAAATGCTGGGTGGTTTTTAATTCCCTTTTCTCCTTTATACTTTACTACCCGTATTTTTTTTTCAAGCGTGTATTTTAACAAGTTGTATTGAAGTGTATGTTGTAGTTCATTCACAATTTGCCGCTGACTTAAAAAAAAAGTGGTATGGTTGTTTATTAATACATTGCTTACTTACTCATGCTGAAATAGGTGAAACAATTGGTTAATTGATTCATAAACTACTTTGATGCTGAGACAAATTGATTAAAAATTAGGAAGCACTCAGGTAAGAAACAAACCTTAACAGAGCTCAAAGGGACTGAGCTCAGACCAACCCCCAAAGCAGCCTTGGCACGCGGAGCTGGACACCATTGAGAGGGCTGGACGCTTTCTCTTCCCTCCCTCCTTTGCTCTGGGAGCTCGGGTGCCTTCAAATTGTTCTCACTGCTCCCAGCCCCTCCTCTCCCACTGGAGATCCCATTCTGAATGTTTTCTGCTTGCTGCCTCTCCCTCCTCTGTAACCCACGATCCTCCAGTAGAACTAGCTGATCTAGCCGTTCCCCGCTCAGAGCCCGTCGTCAACAGTCCCGTTACTCTGAACATACTGCCTAGAACCGTGGAAGTGGCCCCACAGTGGGCCAGCTTTGCTCTCTTCCCCCCTTCTCCAGTCTCGTCTATCCCTTGCCACAGCTTGGCTCCCTGCCATTGTCCCATCCCGACCTCTACTGCTTGCAGCCCTTTGTTTGGCTTTCCTTGGCCCATTTGTGATGGCCATTTCCTTTTCATGTCTGGGATCCCAGATGAATGGCCTTCCTCACTGAGGTCTGTGTTTACTGTCCTGTGTTTTCATGGTCTCCACAGCGTTCCCCAGAGGCAGCTCACCCTTTCCCACACCTCCTATGAAATCTAGGCCATTGGTCTGTCCAGGCTACCCCGGAGCCAGGGGCCCAGGCCAGCATCCCTTGAGTGAATGAGCCAAGGGGCAGACTTTGGCCCCTCAATGCCCTTGCCTCTCCATGACTCTAAGCTTCAGTCATGACCTGAGTCCCAGAGGCCAGGACCTGCTTGTTGATGTGCAAAGGGCTTCTGAGCTTTCCTCCTTGTGAATCCCCAACCTAGGTTCCCACAGAGTCCCTGCTGCACCTGACCAGCGTGTGCAGTGACAGCACAGGTCACGGTGCAGTTACACAGAAGACAAAAGCCTAGCGAGCCGCACCAGCTGAGAGTGGGGAGAATTACACTCAGCCCACAGTCTCCAGCACATTCCAAGAAACTACTAAGCCACAATTTATCACCACTAAAGTCCAGTAAGGCGCCTAATTGGCCCATAAATGTGGTCCAATAACTGCACCTGACACCCAAAGACACTGCAGGCAATTAGCACTTATTTATTTGCATATGGTATTGACCAATCTCCAGCAACTCACTTCTAAGATCTGTTTATTTTTAACGCTGGAGGGGGAAACAATACCCTCATTTACTGTACTTGGAAAGGAACTACCACCGCCAGTACACACATACACACACACACACACATTCACACACACAGCACAGCACAGAACTATGAGAATTTGCCATTGCCTAAGCAATTCAGTAATTAATTTGTGTGGGGTGGGATGTCTCTCACAAAATGCTCAATACATACAGTCCTTCCAGGTAGCTGCCCCGTGCAGGCCGAAGTGAGGAGTGGCCTCTTTGCCCTCAGGCTGAGGAGGAAGCTGAGAAAGTAACTCAGGGCAGTGCCCAGTGGTGTGTGGTTTGGAAATGCCCAACAACTTGGCTGCCCAGCCATGCTCAGGAAAACACCTCCTGCAAAGATAGTGTCATCCCAGATGCTGAGTTCTCCAGAAAGCCATGGCAAGGACTTCTCCCAGCGTTAAGCAACTTGATATGAAACATTTTAACACTGCCTTTCATCTACAGAACGTCCCGTTTATTAGTCAATACATGTATTGGGCCGTGGAAGGCACAGGCTGTGTACCAAGACAGCTTGGGCTGTCTGGATCCTCCGAGTGCCGGTCTGCAAAATGGGCGCAATGCCTCCGATGTGGTAAAGACAGAGTAGGTTCATATGCAGCATTTGGAACGCTGCTTGGCCCCTCATGAGCTCGCTGTAGGCGCCACTGCTCATCATCATTGTGACAGAAATGGCTGACCTTCCACATACGCAATGCTACATGTGACATGGAAACGCCCCTGCCCAAGGTCAAGTAGTAGCCGTGACTTGGCAAGAGATGGAAAAGGGCTCAACAAGCAGACTACACAAAACGCCAGTTATAAAAGAGGATAAGTGGAGTCCAGGGACAAGGAGGGAACGGTCCATACGCCCAGCCGCACGCCCGTGAACACGCAGCAATTGTGAAGTATGTGTTGTCTTTGAGATTTATCTTGATTTTAGTTTGTTCCTTTTTGCTTCTTTGAGTTTTCTGATTCATCTGAATATTTATTGTTTCTGTAAGTTTTTTTTTTTTAAGAGAAGAAAATGAAATGAGTAATTCCCAACCCCAGGGCACTCTTGGCATTTGAATGTGTATCCCTCCACCTAGGTAACAAAAAAAGACCTTGTCTCAAAATTAGTTAAATAAATAAAATGCTGTTGGTCAAATTATTCTGTAACCTGTACTTGTCTTCAATTTTTTATTTTAATGTAGCTACATGCATTTATTTCTCTTTAGGACAATGTTCAAGCCCACCAAGAAATTGAAGAATAGAATATTCTGTGAACACTCAAAGATGGCCCATTTGGATTTAACAATTGTTAACATTTTAACGTATTTGTGATCCTCCTGCCCATAGATGGACAAAGGCTAGACAGCCCCTCTCCTGTGCCATTTGAATGTAAATTACCAACATCATGATTTCCCACCCTTAAATAAATAACTAAACACAAGGACTTTCTCTCCTAACTACAAGACGATTATCACTCCCAAGATAGTTTTCACTGGTATGATATAATACGCAGTCCATATTCAAATTGCTTCAATTGTCCCAATAATGTCTTTTATAGCTGATTTTCCCCTTATCTAAGATCCAATCAATAATCACGCAGAGCCCTTAATTGTCATGATAACCTACTTCTTTAAACTTAAATGAGCATGAACAACTTCTCATATTTAAAAAAAAAAAGAGAGAGCTAACCAGAGAAACACTCCTTAGGCCAAGTGAGGCTCCCGGGGTCCTGGGACACTACAGTCCCATTTATATTTTTAAATATTTTTATATAATATTTTTATATTTATTTAAATTCAAAAGACAAAAAAATAAAATTCTTAATTTATCTGATCTTACCAATACTGAGTTTGAAGTTTTCTGTTGAATGACAACTTGCATTTTGTTGTCTTTAACCCTTGTATATTCTGTGCTCACGTTTATCTTGGCTGATTAACCTTTTTTTGAACTGATATGTAAACTTAGAGGACTATTAACCCTTTATATATCATGAAATGTTACAATTTTTGTCTTTTTAGTTCCTCTTTAATGCTTTTTAAAAATACATCAGGCTTTCACACTATGTCCTTGCATTTGGTACAATGCCTACAAAGTCCTTCTTTGCCCCAGACCGTACAAAACTCAGCTTTGCTCTAGTACGTGACTACTATTTTCCTACTTTCTCATTTTTCATCCATTGTCCATTTGTGAACATTTTAATTTTTTCCAAGTGGTGACATGGTGATGCAAGCTTGTAATCCTGGCACTCTGGGAGGCTGAGGCAAGAGGATCACAAGTTCGAGCCCAGCCTGGACAACTTAGCAAGATCCTACCTCATATAAACAGCACAAATGGACTGAGGATATAGCTCAGTATAAAGACTTTGGGTTCAATCCCCAGTACTGAGAAAAAAAAAACATGAAGGAAGTCTTGTTCAACATATGACACATAAGTTCTGGGATATACATATAAGAGACATGGATAAGCCATTACAAGGCATGTAGCCCTGAATGTGCTGGCATGGGAACATGGCCATGTCATACTATCAAATGGAAAATTCAGGGTGCAGAAAATGTATTACTCCCGGAGTAAAGGAGGTGTGTTCCCAGACACACGCCTCCTCTCATACACAGCACACTCTGTGTTCTGTTGTCACCTCTTTTCCGGCCGCTCTTCCACTCTTGACTTTCCAAAACCCACTGCTCCCATCATATGCCCCACCCACAGTATGTCCTTAGCAATTCCAACTAGCCCCAGGGGTTGATATTTGCCTTTGACTTCCTAATTTCTATTCTTGTACCTCCCCTGAATTTTAGACTCTCCTGTCTCCTGTTAGTTTCAAATAATGTTTGCTTCGAAGCATGGGTTCTGAACTTTTCCCTTGCCAAGGGTGTACTGTGTGAAGAGAAATTGTCTTGGACCACAGATAAAAAAAATATCTAATATAGTCAATGCAATTGAGTTACAAAAAAATTGCAGAAAATTCTCATACTGTTTTGAGAAAGTATACAAACTTGTATTGGGCCACCTTCAAAGCTATCCTGAGGTAAATGTGGCCCATGGGCCAACAGTTGGACAAGTCTGCTAAGGACTTTCTATCATATAACAAAATATTTAGATACAGACCATCCAGGGCTTGTTGGTGGCTTAGTGATGTTATTTTTCAAAAAAAAATTTATTTTTCCCCACTATTATTAGCAAGCTGGGTTGCCACCTCACCATCTAAAGATGCCTGCTATAGCTGTAAACATTGCATTCATGACCAAGGCGTGTATCCATGTCTAAGGCATGCATCATGGGATGAAACAGTAACACTAGCACAAGTTGGACCCAGTACTGGAGATTGAACCCAGGGGCCTCACACATGCGAGGCAAGCATTCATCCGCTAGCTACATCTCCGATCGTTTTTCTGTATTTCTGAAATTAAGTCTTGCTAAATTGCCCAAGCTGACCTCACCCTTAAAATTCTCTTCCCATAGCCTCCCAAGTAGCTGGGTTTCCACTTACGTGGTACAGAACCTAATCACATCTATCTTTATTACTAAAATAGCAAAGACATTCCTAGGTTTTCCATCTTCTAGTAAATTCTTACCTTTTGACTATCTCATTGAACGGAACGTGGTCCTATGCTTACGTTCAGAAGGGCTGGAAGAGCAAATATAGTCCCTTTCCATCTCAGTTCTGTGGGTGGCAAAAAGAAAAGAGAGGCTGAGACTCAGCGTTGGAGTAACAGCCAATAGAGCCTCTGACATCTCATAGTCATCTCAAGTCTAAATTTCCCAGACAGAAACTCACGATTCCCTTCTAAGAGGACCCTCTGAAAATGTGCTCGATCCTAGTCAATAGCACCTTGTTCTGCGCAGCCGCTGGCCCAGCTGCTCAGGAGATGCCCTAGACTCCTCTCTTTCTCTCATTATCCACCTACTTGTCATCCGGACCACAGACCTTCCCCAGAGCTCACCACACCTCACCCCTCCCAGATCCAAGCCCTAGATGACTCCAAGAGCCCACGGCTGTTTTTCTGCTTTTCCAGCTGCTGCCCTTGGAAACCAGAGCGACCCGTTCAAAACATAAGTCAGCTTGTGAACATATGTACCATCAACATTGTCTGTGGCCTCCCATCCCTAGAACAAAGGTGGGAGCTCTCTTGGTCCTGCTAGTGTCCCTTACGAGACTTGCCTGCCTCCTACTTTTGTCTCTGATTCGGAAGCCCACTCGCCCCCTTTCCCATGTTTGCCTGGCTGTTTCCTGAGCAAGCCCAGCCAGCTCCGTTTTGGCCTTGCTGCTCCCTCCCTGATCTACCCTTCATCTCGCCTCCCATGGTTCCTCCCTCCCTTCTCCTGGTGAAGCTCCCGACCCTCCTTCACAGCCCACAGCACCCCCTGGTCTCGCCTGTCTTTCTATCTAGCTTGTCTTTAAGGCACTTTACCACTACCAAAGTCACAGCAGACCTTAATCATCACCTGTTGGAATCTATATCCCTGCACGTCTTTATTGACCTGTCTTTCCCTGCACTCAAAACTCTACTTTGCGTCTAATAAGTGTTTGGTAAATATGTTGAATAAATATATGCTGTCCTCTCCTCATTGTTTAGGAAACGTATCAGCTATAATTGAATTATTACATATCCCATGCTTTGGTCTGGAACTGGCCCCTTGGAGCTGCCTGGGTGAGAAGCCACAAAACGGGTCACCAGCAACTAGACTTCCCCTGGCCCTGCTGCAGCTTCCTGCGGAGCTGAGGAGCCAGACCGGAGCCTCTCATTACACCATTCTCTTTGCTCTGACTGTGACTCACTTTCTACTCTCCCACATGACCTCAGGAGAAAGTCCATAGGGTTCCCAGACACCACCCAGTGATACCTTCAGCTGGCCAAGACCCAGCAGGCTGCCACAGCCACCTGCTAAGGAGTCTAGGTCAGTCATTTCTTTCTAAACATCTTTTCTCTTGGGAAAATCGGTAGTATTACCGCAGATCAGACATCAGAGACAGTTAGTCTGAGCCATAGCCGTCTCCTGCCTCCAGGCTTAGGAGGCACATTGAGCAATCCCTGATCCATCTCCCTGCACCAGGGTCCAGCCTAGAACACCTGTTGGGCATCCATTCTTCTTTTTCTCAACATAGTACGAAGGTCCCTCTGGGAAAGCAAGAAGGAAAAGGCCAGCCCTTCCCTTGCTCTCACTGCCTGGCACACTTACTCATCTCCAACCCGCTTAGAGCCTAGCTTTTCTCCTCCCTGTGTGACCGCAGGGAAGGTCCTTCTCACTCACTCTAAGCCTCACTAAGGCAGGCTCTATACCTGCCGCAAGACTCTCGCTTCTCCAGCAGCTCCGGAGCTTGTTCCCAGCATCCTAAGTGTGTGGGGGGAGGGGGCAGGGATCTGGCTCATGGCATTGCTGGCACCCTCAGAGTTGTATCTGGGCCTGTCTAGACTACACACACACACACACACACACACACACAGAGCCATGCAGTGGCACATGTCAGGCCTCAGCAGAATTGTCCCTTTCACTGGCTAAATCATGGGACTCTCTCCACCACCCTGGCCACTCTTGTGACTCATTCCAAATTAAGTACATCTCCCACCAAAGGACACTGATGACACCTAACATGTCCATCCCTGGCTTCCTGTCAAATATCTCCCTGGAGGCCAGCCTTGAGCTGGGTCCGATGGACTCGTAAGGCTGGAGAACTGCTGGGCTGGCCATGCAGAATCTAGGTAGACTGCGATGCTAAGAACAGGAATACAGAGAAGGTACGGGATTTGCCACAACCCTTGGCAGCCCCTGAAATGCAGTCCTCCACTGAGGCCTCAAAAGTCTCAGGGTCTCCACCCCTTTACCTCCGTTACAGGGAGAATGTGGGCCTCACTGATGTCATTTGCAGGGGTTGAGGACAGGTACTAGGAGCTCATCAAAGTGTCACTAGTAGGCATCCATACCCAGAGAAAAGTTGGTTCACAGCCATTCTGCAGGTGTCTTCAATGGAAGAGAAGGCAAGGTTGAATCCAGGTTGTGCAGATTGTGTCCTCAGAAGGGGGCTCGGGGAGGGCAAAATGTCTCCCTTCAGCCCAGGAGAGGCCTAGAGATCATGGGAGTGTCCAATAGTGGGGAAATGGTTAAAGAGCAAATGCCATACAGACCATCTGGCAGATATCCTCAAGACCCAGGCCCTTTCAAATGGTCTGATAATGAGAAAAATGACTATGAAATATTAAGTGAAAAATTAACATGCAATACATGTAATTCTGCTGGTTTAAGATATAACACATGGATATACATGTCATTTACCCATTTATATAAACTGATGCATCTGTAAAAACAACTTCTGGTTGGTAACACAGAAGCTGTGGCCGAGTACATTGTGTAGCCATTCTCTTATAGAACAGAGGAGCTACGAGGCCCGAGCAGTGACGTCCTGGACCTGGCTTTGCCAGCTCCTGACAGCATAATCCTAAGCACATCTACCAACTCTGGATACAATTACATCACCTGTATAACCTGGAACTGGCCATGGGCAGAATATTTACACTACGGTAATTGGCACTAAAAAGCAACCTCCTCAAGCCCATACCATTAATCCCTTCTGTACACTTGCAAGAATTTGATATGCTCTATCAAAAATTCACCCAAAAGGACTTTGTGGCCACATATTATGTTATTCAGTTTTCAGGTGATGGGAGAAATACCTGAAATACACAACTTGAAGGAGGAAAGGTTTTGTTCACAGTTTCAGATGTTTCAGTGCATTGTTGGTGACTCCAGAGCAGAAACATCACGGTGGAGGTGATGGTAGAGGAAAGCTATTCAATCCTAGGTGGTTAAAAGCTGAAAGAGCAAGAGATAAGACTCCCAAGGAATCCCCCAGAGACCTACTTCCTCTGACTGGGCTCCACCTCCTAAAAGCCCAAGTAGCTGTGAACTCGTCAATGAATTAATCCACCAATGAGGTTAACACTCTCGATAGATGAGTCTTGTCAGGATACTTCACATTCAAACCAAAACATACAGAATGCTATAGGTGAGACCTCATGTCTCTCTTAGGAGTCTCTGGCTTCCCATCAGCACAGTAAAGTCTCCCAAAAGACATAGAACAAGGAGGACTAATTTAACTGATTTTCATGTGATATGTCATTTGTCACCGGTGCTCCCAAGGACATACTAAGGGAAACTTCCTTGAGTGAGCAACTTTAATAATGTAATTAGTTCCATTCCAAGCCCTAATAATGACAATGAATTCAGCTGCCTGTAGATTTGCCCGGGACTGTCCTAAGCCCCAGAAGGGAAAGGAAAGGCCTTGTCATCAAGGAACAGCGAATTGCAGGTAGAGCCTGAAAAAAAGCAGATCTGTATTGTGGAATTAACATCATCTTGATATTGTCTGCAAATGTTTCTTTCCCATATAGGCTTATTTCTAATTTAAATGTAACACTTGACCAGAGCAGCACAGCCCCAGAGGGAAAGAGAAAGGAGGACTGGCATGGTCCCACTGTAGGTCCCCTTGTTAGGCGCTCCCTAACTGTCCCCTTAGAGAAGCGGGCATCTACATCTCTATTTTATCAACAATCAGGGCACACCCTCAATGGCAGGCACTTTGCCCAAGGCCATGCAACTTTTTAAAAAGGCCAAGTCAAACTGAGGACTGAGCACCCCTTGGAAGATCACTGGTCACACCTGTGGGGAAGTGACCTGAGCTCTGGCTTTGGGGAACACGTGCACGCCCACCCTCTAGGGCCACACCCAATGCGAGGTTTATGGACAAGGTAGAGCATCTGCTCAAGGTCGAGAACAAATCGTAGACACACGCCATCGTCTCCATTACGAGCGCTGCGTCGGAAGGTCTGGTCGGAGCCGTCAGATCAGGACACAAAAGTGTGAATATCGGAAAAGGAGAGACAAAACCCAGAGAAGGCCAGTTGCACTTCGACAACTTCATCATTAAATAACTAGTTTGGAGGTGCGGCTCGGTGGCAGGACACATGCTCTGAATGCCTGAGGGCCCGGGGTCAATCACTGGCACCTAATCCCCCATCCCTAAAACAAGAAATTTTTATGTTAATAATGAAAAAAGAGAGATCTAAGGGATGCCTATATGACAAAATTCTAAGTCTTTACAGAAGCCCGGCAGAGATATGAGGAAAAAGAGAGATGAACCGTAACAGTGCATGGCAAGACTCGGTACATTAAGGACGGTACCTCTCCCCGCAAAGAGCCTGTGGATTCCGTACATTTGCAGCTGGAAGTCCAGATGGGTTTTGCCACATACCTCAAAGAGATGACTCTGAAAGTCGTCTGGAAGAGAAAATATGAAATAGCAGCTAAGAAAGAAAGAACAGCAAGGACAACTTCACATACAACATGCTAAAATAACTACAGAAATGAGTGATGTGGTGAGCGTAAGAAGCAGAAAGTAACAGATAAGTCAGAGTTAGATCGAGTTCCTAGAAAATGAATCTTAGATGTAAGAGAATTTAGAATATGATAAAACCAGCATGTCGTATCACCAGAACAGACTATTTGATAATTGGGGAGAGACAGCTAGCCAACTACTGGGAACAAGTGTATTTGACTCTTACCCCACCCCAGGCAAAAACAAATCCCACGCTGGAGCTGTTGCCGAGTGACAGAGCACTTGGCCTAGCGTGAACAAAGTCCTTGGTTTGATTCCCAGGACTGAAAAACATCCTAAAAGATCGAAGTGAGATGTAAAAACAGTCAGGCCTGGTGGCACAGGCCTGCAAATACCAGCACTCTGGGAGGCTGAGACAGGAGGATCACAAGTTTGAGCCCAGCCTGGGCAACTTAGTGATTTCCTGACTCAAAATCAAAAATAAAAATGGGCTGGGGATGTAGTGCAGTGTGTGAAGGCCCTGGGCTCCATCCCCAGGACCACGCACACAAAAGTTACAAGAATGCTAGAAAATAGCTTTATAGTCTGGAGCTCAAAAAGGCATGCTTCATTAAGATATAAAAATCAAAAGCTTAGAAAAATGGGCAGATTTGACTACATAAAAATTATACAATAAAATGCATCATTTGTCTTTTCTTACAGGCTTTCCCCCCCTCAGGACTTTAATCAAGAGACTGAGTGAAGAATCACCGATACGAAACACAAAGACTGGAGGAGGAAACAATACTCAGACAGGAGTGTGTCCTGTGGTGCTGGGAAATCTCCAGAAGCCAGCATCGGGGCTGAGGGTGTAGGCCAGTGTTAGAGTACCTTGCCTGGGGTTGATCCTCAGTCCTGGGAGGGGAGGAAAGAGCTAGTGCCCTTTAAAAGGGGGAGGTGGTGGGGGAGGAAAACAGGAGGTTATTCTAGAATTAGAGAAACTAAAATCCATAGTAACAAATGCTCAATTTATGAACCTCAACTGATCAATGGTTAAAAAAACATACACGCAAAATACAAGACAAGCAAGAAAACTCAAATACAATCTGAATATCAGACACCATTACAGAAGCACATTTCATTTTCTTATATGAGTGACAGTTTTAAAGTAGTACCATGTAATGCCTTTATTCTTAGCAGACACATGAGTTCTAACAACAAATAATACTGAACTGATCAGGAGTGGCACATGTAGGTGGAATGTGCACTCGTATAACACCTGTAATCCTCTTAATTTTTCTACAGGCTTGAACATTTTCTATCTAAAAATTTAGAAAACACATGTGTCTTAGTTATGTTTTCTTTGCTGTGACTCAATACCCAACATCCACAAATTTAGGGGAGGAAAGGATAATTTTAGCTCACAGTTTCAGAAGGTCACAGTCCATTCAGGGGCGGCCGGCAACAGTGGAACTACATGGCAGAGACAGAGGTGGAGGCAGCTTCTCATGACATCACAAACAGGAAGCCAAGTCAAGGAAAGTTGAGACCAGTTCTCAAGGAAGGCAGGAGGTAGCTTATATATCCTTCCAGGTCTCCTCCCAGTGATCAGCCCCTCCTGGATCCAGGTGTGGAAAGTGTGGTAAACCCCCACTACACATCTATGATCCAACTTATATGCCTGTAATACACCCCTCCTGACTAGACCCCAATCTTCCAACAGCACATGGTTCCATAGACAATCGATAACATTCAAATACATGAAACTTTTGGGGGACATTCCAGATCCAAACCACAATAACATGTAATTAGACACAATGGGACACCAGCAAGGCATTTATGGAATCTCTAAAAACGAATAACAAATTAATTTACCCCCTGACCTAAAAGCTGGAAAATCAACACCCCTGGCTACTTCTCCCCCTAGAGGTAATCGCTGTCTTGAATTCAATGTCACTTGTTTCTTTGCCTTCTGAACAATAGTTCAGTTACATAACAGAGTTACTGTCCTTGTTTCTGAGCTTTACAAAACAGCAATTGCAATTTTTTTTCTTCCCCGCAACCCCCTGCCCCATCACTGGTGGCAAAACCCTGGGCCCTGAGTAGCACATGCTAAGCACGTGCTCTGCTCCACAGCTACACCCTGGCCTTGAAATTGTGACTTTAGAAGCTCAACACATTTCCATGATGTTTCCACGTTGCGTTACTGAAGTTCATTTGTTTGTGTGATTGTGGAATGGTGCACAATTTATTCATTCACCTTTCAGTTTGCACTTCTAGTTTCTCACCTCCCAGGCTGCCAGGAGTCTTGTCATCCACTTTCCCAGGATGCAAAAGCTACCCTAGATCTGTGTCTTTTAAATTTCCCCTTGTGCATCCCTTAAAAATGTAAAAAAACTTAGCCCTCTCACATATTTAAAAGTTGAAATCTCAATTTTATATATATGTGTGCATATATATATATATATATATATATATATATATATTTTTTTTTTTTTTTTTTTTTTTGAGATAAGGTCTTGCTCTGTAGCCCAGGCTGGTCCTGAAATCACAATGACACCCAGGCTGAGCTTGGACTCAATGTCGATCCTCCTGTCTCAGCCTCCCGAGTGCTGGGATTGCAGGTATGCACCACCACACCCGGTTTATGTGGTGCTGTGGAATCAACCTCTAGTACTTAGTGCTTGACTTAGCAGCTTTAACCACTGAGCCATTCCTCTCCCCACTATTTTGCTTTATATTTTTTATACAGGGTCTCCCACAGGAGTTCTGGCTGGTTCTTGTTATGCCCAGATTGCAAAGACCCCCAAAGAGATCGCCAGGAGACCGAGGCACATATGCAAAAGCAAGGAACCTTTATTCGGGCTTAAGCTCAGGTGGGCCTAAACTCGGGTTCTCAGACTTCACCAACGCGATGGATCTGGACAGAGAGCCCCCCCAAACAGCAAACAAGCAGGGCTTTTATCAGACTTGAGCAGAGGGTGGGGGATTTCTGACTTTGTGGTTACATGATTAAATAAACATGAGCCAAATACATTTTTAATATAATTGGCTAACATTAAGCAAGCAGCTATCTATGACCCCTAGACCCTGTGTGACTGTCAGCAACTTTTCCTGGCCTTTTTTTCAGATTGGGTGTTGTCAAGGCCCGTCTCTATCTTAGGCAATGTATGTTCTTTTTCTACATCTGCCAGCCAGCAAAAATGTATGGTTTTACATTTTTTTAGATTGGCCAATGTAAGGGTGGTCCCGAGGCTGGCTTTAGCCTTGAGCAACTTGTGGTTTTTCCTGTAGCTACCTTGGGTCAGAGGGTCAGAAACCTGTCTTGAACTGTGTTTAGCCTGGGTCCTTCAGTCCTGAACTCACTATGTAATCCAGGCTGCTTAGAACTCATAGCAATCCTCCTGCCTTAGCCTCCCGAATGCTGAGATTACAGGCCTGTATCACCATGCTCAGATTTAGGTAGTGCTGGGGGATCAAATCTAGGGCCTGTGGATATGAATCCAGCTCCTGAAATCTCAATTTTTAATCCTAAATTTAGTAACTGAAAAGGACAAAATTTTTGTAAACTGTAAACATTAACACTTAAGATAACTATACCATCTTTCAATGCTTCAAGTAATTTGATTTTATTGTGTTTCATATGTACTACACATAACATTGTTCTTATTTGGTAAGGTACACCAAGCAGATAATTTATTTTGTTCAATATATAATGTACATAGGTAGCCCTAACCAGTGTGTGTGTGTGTGTGTGTGTGTGTGTGTGTGTGTGTGTGTGTGTGTTGCTAGAGATAAAACCTGGGCCAAGCATTGTACCACAGAGCTGCACTGCAGACAGCCCACACACACATAGAGTTTGCCTCATTTCACGGTTAGCCCTTCAACTTATACTGATGTTTTTCTTTTTTAATATTATTCATTTATTTAGAGACAGGGTTTCACTCTGTAGCCCAGGCTGATCCTGAACTCACTATCTGTGGCCCAGGCTAGCCTTGAACTCATAACAATCCTCTTGCCTCAGCCTCCTAAGTGCTGGGATTACCGGCGTGTGCCACCACACCCAGCTTATATGATGCTGGGGAATCAAACTCAGGGCCTTGCACTTGCAAGGCAAGCACTTTGACAGCTGTGCTATTCCTCCAGCCCAAGCTATACTGTTTTAAAACATGCACCCAATAAAGTACAAGCACCACAGACACCTAATACCAGTCCAGTCACTCTCCCATTTGCACTACCCAAACAGGCTTTTCAATACTCAAAGATACTACCCTGCTCCAGTTTTGGGGTGCCTTGACGCTCCCACCTGAAGTAGCCCATCCTTTGCCCTTCTTCCTGCTCTGCCCCAGGCTCCTTCCTGTTACACATACAGGGCTCGTTTGACGCCCAGAGCAGTGTCATTTGTTGATCAGTAGGCCGCTGTCATCCCACAGATCACAGGTTCCATTCCCAGGACCAGAGCAGTGTCCCTCCGAGTAGCAAGTGCCCCATCAGTACCTGTGGACTCGGCGGCGAGCTCGCCAGGCACCCGACGCGAGCTGCCCGTCGCTTCCCTTCCCCACGCTTTGCCTCTCACTCGAGCTTGTTGTGTGGAGGCAGATTTATGCACCTGGGCATGTTTCTGCCAAGGGTTTCTCCCAGTTGTTTCTACATTTTAAAAATCATTTTATGATGCTGCTAATGAACAGAAGCTTCCATTTTTATGTGCACGGGTTTGCTGTTCTCCCCACTCAGCAGATAACGACCTAGCTAATCCTCCCGCACTGGTTTCGAAGGTTTCCTTTTACACACTGAACTCTTTAATCCACTTGTAATTGATCTGTGGTAAGGTGGGAGGTGAAGATGTATTCCATCTTTCCTCCAATTAGCCAGTTTTCCCAAATACCTTCTATGCAATAATTTTTCATTTTCCATAAACTATCAAAGATTTAATTTTCCTATAGTCCAGCATCTATTTCTAAGTAATATAGCTGTCATTTACATAACATAATTTTATAAGCACAAGCCATCAGCTTGCAACTTGTCTGGGTTTAAATCACCAGTGGCCAGCTGTGTGACCTTGGGCCAGCCCTCAATGTCTCTGTGCCTCTGTTTCCCATCTGTAAAAGGTGAATGACAAAAATACAAAACTTCTACTTTGTAGACTTCCAAATCATTAAAAGTAGCAATTTTGTATGATGAAGAATGATGCCCGCCTCCTTGGGTTGAATAAGACTTCCATTAACCAGTAAGTGTCCGGGGCTCAGATGGGCAGCTGCCACCCATAAATGTCAGAAGTCAGCTCCTATGAAAGCAAGTGACCCTCCTCAATATGCTTCTCTTTGAAAAGTCTCCAGCCACATCTACCTGTTTATTCTTCCTGTAGAACCATCTGGTCAAGCTTCAAAGGTAACTCTACTGGGTATCTGATTGCGATTGCACCGAAGTAATCAGTTAATTTGGGAAGTGCTGTCATCTGTACAGTCCTGATCCTTTCACCCAGCACACACCTGTCACACTGGCTGCAACCTCCTCTGGATTCTGAAGAGTTGTACAAATCTGCTCCAGAAGGGGAAAGAGAAGACAGAGAGAGAGAGAGAGAGAGAGAGAGAGAGAGAGAGAGAGAGAGAGAGAGAGCTAGACTTGTCTGGAGAGTGGACCCAGGGCTGTAAAGGAAGAAAGGGCTCATTTTAGTTTTAAGACCCAGGCAGCCCTGCCAAGAAGAAATCTTGTCAGTGAAAGAATTTCAGAAGGTATCATCTAATTCCCCAGCTGACGCAGGACAAGTTGGGGGGAGGCTGCGGGATGGCAGCCCACGGACTCTCGTGTTGCTGACTACGCAGAAGTGTGTCTGACCTCACCAAGGACCAGGCTAAATGACACCAGGTTAGTGTGTAAACCCCTCCCTTTCCTTGGCTGTCAGGTGGCTGGGATTGGAAAATGTGAGTGGAAGAATTGTTCAATACTTATTAATTACTGTGATGATGATTTACATTCACTCATTCATCGTTTTCCCATAATTATTATTTTTATTCATATATGTTTACAATACATAATTACATTCAACTTGGGGAACAGGAGCTTATACATATTGTGTCATAATCATTTTTACCTCTCCTTCACTTACTCATCTTGAGCAGGCGTTCCACAGTCCCAAGAGGCCATGAGGACAGAGGGCCAGACCTGCCCCCTCAAAAGCTCTGGGCTGCCAGGCAGATCACCACAAAAGCTCTCACATCCACTGCACATGCCAGAAGGTTCTAAGCCCCAGGGCACAGTACCTCCATTCTTAAGGGCTGTCCCAACCTGTTGGAGAAAGCAGTCTTTTGGAAAAAGAGAGAACTCAGGAATTGACTGGTGTCCACTGTCAACTCTTTGAAGCCCAGAAGCTCAGAGGGCCAGCTATGACTTGTGAGCAACTGTCCCCATTCTACCTGGCCATACTTGCTGAGCTCAGATGGATGAAATGTACACAGCCTCTGCGGCAGGAGGAAGCTCACAGGGGAAGGTGTCAATGACCTCAGAGGGTAGGGGGCCAGAGGGTACTGAGCTCAAGGAGGCCAATCTGATGAGGATCAGATACAACCTTGATGTATTGGCTCAAGGCTGTGGAGGTCCCTGGACTGCTGAGCACCACTCACCTTGGTCCTGGTGGGGTTAATGCCTGCCTTTCCCTCAGCCTTGCCAGGCCTCCCCTGCTCATGCACGCTTCTTTCTTGTGCTGGTTGGGATGCAAAAGGATCTTGATGTGAGCCTGAGGCCACACTAGTTCCCAAACAGTGGCACTCCCTCTTTCTCCTGGGCTGTGATTACCGAAATTGTACATTTTTCCCCAATCCTGGACCTGGGGGTTCCTTAAGGCCTAGCGTAGTGCCAGGTGTGGGAGGATAATGCCTATCTGGGGCAATTCTGTTCTCCTCAGGGGATTTTTGATTGTCGCATGTCTGGGGTATACCGCAGGCAGGCATGATCGGTTCCACCCAACAAAGAATTGTCCTGCCACCAGAGCAATCAGCCCAGGTGGAGAAGCTCACGGCGTAGATGGCCCTGGGGTAACTACAGCCTAGGCTCCAGAGTAACTGTGTGGCCGCCACTGCCTTGGGAACCAAGGGCATCACTACAGTCGGCCCATCTCTTCCCCTAGTGGCCTTTGCCCTCTGCAGAGCTTCCTTCTAGAGGGACAGTAATGAGGGGGAAGGATGACAATCTTCTGACTTTACAAATGTGGCTTCGCAAAATGAGGCGGGAAGACAAATCTGTCTTCACTACTATTCATTAAGAAAAGTCCTTTATAAATCTCAAATTAACATTTTTTCATTTAAAGATGGGCAATTATCCTTTTTTGGCAATTTACAGCTTTCACAATGCTGAAATATGAAACTTAATGGGGGAAATTCTGGCAACGGTCTTGGAGAATGGAAAAACACTTGAATACAATTGAGAAACATATTTTAAATGATCAAGACTCTAAAATTCACAGTAGTCATATACATACACGTTAAGTGACTGCTAGTATCACATGCTGGTGGCTAATCCAGATCCAGGTGCCAGAGAGTCCCACATGACTGGAAAGCCAAATGACTAGAGCTTCTTTGGCTAAGGATGGTGACAACATGAACTTTAAATTCTTACCTTCATTTTTACAATGCTCATGCACTTGCCAGCTCTCTACATAATCCTACCAGACAGCTTTGCTGTGACAGAGGTGACTCTGTGCAAAGGAGGAATTACGCAAATATCAGGAAAGATGAAGATCCTTCTGAAACAGAAGTTGGCTGTGTTTACACATTCATTGAGAACCCAGCTGCCAGGCATCTATACCATGCCAGCCCCAAGGACCCTCAGTTCTAGGTTAAGCCGTCAAAGCAGGTTGGAGTAATTGAAGCTACTTAGTTCTATGGGGACAACTTGGATTGGGTCTTTATGGGTTGAAGAGGTGAGCAGCCATGCCACAAGGGATCTTTTGGCCCATGCAACCATCCTCTCTCCACCTCAGGATTCTTTAGGCTTGGAAGCACCAGGGCAGGACATGAGACTTGTTAGCCAAGTGAGTGAAGAGGGTGCTACCAGTTCCAGGCCATCTCCATGGAGGACTGACCAGCTGGGTCCAGCTCGTGAAAGGGTACATGAATCACCCACACAGCAGCCCTTGGCCAGGAGAGAGAGTGGAGAGGAGCTGCCCACAAGCCCTGGTCTGCTCAGCCTTCTGTGGAGAAGCCAGCCTTTGTGCAGACAAGGAAAGGACGGAAACAGAGGCAAATGTGTGACGGGGACTCACTGTGTACACACACTCACGGGTGTGTTTGCACTGTATCCTTTGCTTGTGTCATTCTGTCGAGGACTGGTGAGGAAACTGAGCTCAGTTAATTATCCAAGGATGGGGACATGGGTGGTCTGAGCCCAAAGCTGTGCCCAGGGCCCCAGTGGTCTTTTCTTGTGGCTCTGTTGTTAAGATAGGTTTTTTATCCATGTTGTGTCATCAGCCTCCCCAGGAAGTTAGACTCCTGAAGGCTGGACCACTGCACTGTGTGTACGTGAGGTCTAGGTGGGTGAACAGCTTAGCGAAGTCTCCATGAGGACGGGGCTCCTCCAGAATGCCTCACACTACTCTGCGCGTCCTCTCCTGCCAGATCTACCCAACTTGAAATAACGATGCTCAGCTCTGCTAAGATAAGGAAAAAGGAAGACTTGAGGCGGGGCTGAACATCTCAGTCCCCGCCACCACCCAGCGCCTCCAGCTCTCCCTCCCAGGCCTTCCTCTCCGCGCCCTTCCCTCGCAGGCCGCTGCTCTGCCCTGGCCTCTAACCCCAGGGAAGGAGTTGATGCCAATGGCCTTGACTCAGAGTCTGAGCCCGGAGGTGGAGGTGCTGTGGGGCTTGGAAGGAACGCAGGCCAATCCCGAGGCAAGTGCCGCCTGTCCCAATTCCTGGCCCCTCTGCAAATGGTACATCTGCAGAAAGGGAGCCTCCTCCTCTCTTCCTCGAAGTGAGACAGGAGTGGGCAGCCGCGGGCGGGGCTCCTGTCCTGTTTTACTAGCACCGGGGCCTGATTTCCGGGCTAGGACGGTGCAGAGGCACCCTAGAAGCCGCACAGCGGTACCACAGAGCGCTTGACGGGCTGGTGAAGGCTGGGGTCCGCCCCTCCCTCTTGCCCCCCCTCAGCTAGGCCCGATTCCGCTTTTGTTATTCAGAGTCCCGCGGCTTTCCCTGCCTGGGGTCAGGCGGTCACTTCCAAACCGCCGTGGTGTGCAGTTCTGGCGGGCCCCGGCCCGGCCAGGTGCGCCCGCAGAAGTCGGGTTGGGGCGGGCTGGGGGGCAGGGAGCGGGCGGGTTGGGACGGGGCGCGGAGCTGGTGGGAGCTCTGGCTCCCGGGGCTGGCCACTGCGGGACGGGCCTAACAGGATCAGGTCGGTGTAATCCCATTTCAGCCATTGTCATGCGGGAGGCTTGGAGCTGGAGCTGGGGGGCCCGGGCCCTTTAAGACGACGCGCGGCCACACCAGAGACTTACCAGCATGACAAAAGGCAGTAGCGATGGGGTTGGGGGAGGGAATGAGGAGGTGAAGGCGGGGGGGTGGGGTGGTGGGGGGACAGCGCGGGCGCGCGATCGCCGTCGGGCGCCCAATCCCAGGCTCGGGCCCTGATCGCCTCCTGCCCTCTCGAGGCCCACAGGGTGCTGGACGGGCTCCCCGCGATCCGGCAGCACCCCCCACCCCCAGCTGCTCTAGTCAGGGTTTTCCGACCCCAGTGTGTCGCGCAGCTGGGGAGCGGGCGCGCCCGAGTCCGCCGTGCAGGGTTCAGGCCGAGCGGCTAGGGCGCCTGGCCTGGCCGTGGCGGGGCCCCGGGTGGGCTGCAGGCAGGGCGGGAGCGCTAGGCCCCGAGAGAGCGCGAGGCCGGCGTGCGGAGGTGGCCCGGGTGCCGAAGGGGGCGCTGCCCAGCCCGGGAGCGGGGCTCCGCGCTGTGGCTGTCCGGACGTGCGGTGGACCCGGGGCCCAGAGGAGGGAGCACAGCCTGCAGCCCTGTGCGTGGAGGGGACGCGGGAGCTCACGGGCGCTGGCCAGGGTAGCCTCCCGCGTGGAAGGGGGACTCCACTCTGCAAGGCGCCACTGCAGGGCGTTTTGGGCTCCTCCAGGGACATCCGACTCGCGGCTGTGGCAGATCCAGGAACGTAGAGAAGCCCGTAAAAGCGGGAAGTGGAATAGCATGACCACACGCATATTAACACTTCCACGTGCCCACAGGCCCTGGCGGACTCACACCAGCGCTCACACTTCCACTGGCGCGTACACACACCTCTGTTCATCACCCACTCTGCGAGGAGGGAGTAGCTCCCCTCCCCCAGACCTTGGGCAGAGGGAGAGCATCTCAGCAATTTTCAGGGGCTGAAGACTTGGCAAGCCATGACGCACATCAGCCCTAGTGTCCCTCCCTAACCCAGGATAAATGAATCACACCGACAGAGTAATTCGACAAGGCTACCCCAACCCAAGGGGCACAGGTCTTCACACGCCTACACACCTTTCATGCTTGGTGGCTTGTCCCCACTGCTACCCATCTGGGTTTCACATCTAGCAGAGAGGGTCCGAACCAGGCAGGACCTCTGCGCTGGCAGGAGATTGGGCCCACGTAGCAGGTGTTACCTGACCTTTCCCCAAAGCCACAGAGGGCAGAAATCAGCTTAGGTCTCCCACTTCTAAACTGTTCCAATAGGCAATCAATTTTTATGATGTAATTCATAATTTACGCAGGTTGTCCTCATACATATGGTGTTGCTTCTGTGTGTCGGGGTTTCAGGTGCTTATTACTCTGACGATGTGATTTGCATTCACATTTGGTTACTTGTATCATATTTCTCCTGTTTATACCAGAAGGGCCTGAAATGAAGATGCATGATGCCTCCCCCTTTGTCCAGGCCATCCTGTAGACTCAGGTTGGGGCTCCCCCATACCCCAAAACTGAGCTTCCTGAGGACCTGCTTGAGCTGTCCAGGGAGTGAGGGAGCAGTTGGCCATCCAGGACGCACAGGCACACCAGGGTTGGTGTAGGATACCTGCTTTGGCTGTGTGCCCCAGGGACAGAAAGAAGTTCATGAGTACCTGGAGCCTCTTTCTCTGGAAGAAAGTCATTAGACCACATAGTAGCCCAAGCCTGGCAGGTGACAGGAGAGGCGAACCACGCTGCCAGGACTTCCAACTGTGCATGCCACAGCCACAGGGAGCTCAGAAGGCCTAGAGGTGAGCACCATATGATAATCTGGTCATGATGCCAGGGGGCCAAATCGTCTCCAGGCCCAGGAGGCAAGAGGATACCATGTGACTGTTCTGACCAGGCTGGGGGCTAGACGGAGCAGCCCCGTGAGAGGCTTGCCAGATACAGCTGAAGTGATTAAGTCAATTAAGCTCAAACAAACAGAAACAAGAGGGAGCGAGCGCTGACCCCACCGAAAAGAAATCTTGGAAAGCACGGTGCAAAGACAACCGCAGAATCAGGATGGTCTTTGGAGGCAAATCTTAGCTGAAGGAAACCTAAAGTGTGCCCGCTCCATGTAGCTGAAAAGCACTTGAGAAAGAACCGTGCCCTGGGGCCTGAGGACGGAGAGGCAGCATGCGCTGAGTCTTGAAAATTCCAGCACAAAGGGGGCTTGGAGAAGGCCCCCAGCATGGTTGGGTCAGGCCACTTCCCTTAAAGGGCACCCTTGCCTTCTCAGGGCAGTTGGAGGAGGAGACTGCTTGAGGCTCCCAGCCAAGATTTGACTCCAGGGTTTCAAAGTACCCTCAGTTTTCCAAAGGGATGGGGGCATCTATCTGAGAGTAATGGCTCCCAGGAGAGGGAAAACAGGGGGTTGAAGGGTCAGGTGGTGAACTGTTCCTGTGCCCCCACCCAGGCTCTGCCCCAGCCAGTAGATCCCGGGTGCAGGCCATCCCCTGGCATCCCAGCACATAGCTGGGGGGTGCAGGTTCGAGGCACTCCTGAGCGTAATTATTTGATCTGCAGATGTAAGTGGAATTTATTGTAACAACAAATATAGTGATGTCAAAACCCAACCTTGGATTAAAGCCGGCAGCCAAAGGGGAAGTGTATTAATTTCCAACAGCATCTCAGGCCAGAGCCTATTAGAACAAGCTATTCTTCAGGCCCCCCCATCAGAATTAATCATTGGGAGTTAATTTGAAGCTCAGACAAGTTGCTGTTAATTTAGTGCAGGGAGGACGGGATGGAATAAAAAGCTGAGGTGCTGGCCGAGCCTCGTGGGTCTCATTAATCAGACAGCTGAGACGGCCTGGCTTGATTACAATTTGCAAAAAAATTCATTAGGGCCTGGGCGATTGACAATTTTTCTCTCTGCCTGTGATGTGACTCATTAGGCAGCCAAATGAAAGCCATGATGACGGCCATGATGACAGCGGCCATCAAGCGCTGCTTGTTTATCTTCCTCCCTCGGCCTGTCTCCAGGGCCTCGGACTGCGGCTGGGCCCTGGGGGCGCCACAGCTCTCGGGGTCGAGGGTGGAGGAGGATAGCGCCCCATGAGGGCTAGAAGGCCCGCCCTGTGTCCTGGCACTTCCAAAGGGCAAGATGCCAGGCTGGGGATGGCTGGGGAGCTTGGACCGGGAGTGGGGCTCCCTGAAGCGGGGCCTCCTGTCCCCAGGGAGCTCCACTCTCCTCAGCGCTTGTGTAGCCGAGGCTCTGGGTCGCCGGTGCCACTCGCTAGTCCCTGTCACGGGCATCGGGAGAAGGCGGGCAAGGGTTACGCCCGCTATGGTCAAAGGGCACACGGGGCAACGCACTTTAGAAGCTGGAGGAAGGACCGGACTCTAAATGCCCAGGGTCTCTCCCCCAGATCCCGAGTGCCAGGGCAGCGGAGGCCGCATGCTCCCTTGTCTTCCGGCGAACTCTTGCCCCAGCCATAGTCTTGCGCGGCGGCACATCTGTGGCCCAGGAACAGACCGGGCCAGGTGTGATGCGTATGGGGCCAGCAGGACCCGGCGTCCCCGCAGGCCCTGGCACGGGCGTGCGGCCAGGGGGGACCTGCCGTGAGCAGGTGGCGCCCACCAGCGACCAGGGCTGTGTGCCCACAGCACGGGCAGGATCTAGGGGGGTGCGGTGGGGTGTTGCGAATTAGACGCCAGGGCAGGGGCGCAACCCGTACTCAGCCACTTTTGCCCCGGGCTTCTGAGGGCGCGACGAGGGCAGCAAGGAATTGCGGTCACTCCCCTCAGAACCTGCTCAAAGAATCGGCTGAAGCCCTCGGAGGGAGGACCAGCTGCTAGATTTTATTGTGTTAAAAAAAAAAAAAAAGGCCCGGCCCGGGCCATTTTCCACCACCGGAAATGGGGGGTAGGCGGCGGGAAACCGTGACATGGTCGCGCTCTGTCTTTAACTTGTGCCTGAAATCCGGGCGGAGGCTCTGGCCCCGGACTTTTCGCTATGGAAAGGCGACACGCTGCAGGCCACATAACTGAGGGCAGCACTGACACTGACCCACGGCACCGCGTTTCCCCGGCTTGGGCCGAGGACAGCGCGGAGCCCGGGCGGACACTGTGCAGCCAGCTGTCAGGCTCCCTCCTTCCATTTGGAAGGCCGAGTAGACAACGCCACCGACGTCCCCTGCCCTCGGGGCGGCCAGTCAGGTGGCATCAAGGTCACCCTCACTCTTGCACTCTAGGTTCCCGGGGGACCCCTGGCCGATGCGCGGCAGCTCTGGGCCACCTGGCGGGTCGTGTCCTGCGGGACACTTCGGGGTGCGGAAAGGCGCCCGCGGGACTCCAGGGCGCAGCATGGGGTGGGGAGGCGCGGTCTTGGGGGGCCCGACCCACGCTTTAAGCGCCCTGCTGGCCACCCGACAGAGGCCGGGGACGCTCAGCGCCGACGGATCCCCAGTTGGTCCGCCTTCCCGGTCCTTTTCCAGTCGGTACAGAGGAGGCCCAGGCGCCCTTGGGGTCTGGCCAAGGTTGGGGCCGGCCCCTCCGACCCCGCCGGAGTGGGAGGTGCCCCGCCTGCCCAGCTCCCCTCTCCCCCACCTCGCAGCATCCGAGTGCTGCTGGGAAGTCGGCGAGGCTTGCGGGGTTCCTCCTCCTGTCGGAAGACAACGCCCCGAGCCTGATTTATGGACCCTCAGCCCTGTGGGCGAAGGAGCGCTGCTGCTTTTCGGGTTGGGGAGGTTTGTAAGTAAATGCGCACTTCTCTGCCTATAGTCGATTTAGAGCACTAGGAGCTGAGTTTGTTAAAAAAAAAAAAAAAAAAAAGCCACCATCACCCACGTTCGGTTTCCCTCCTTGGGGAACCAGTCTGGCCGAAGTTAGCCAGCTTCCTAGCTGCGCCAAAGGGGGAATGTTAGATTTCTATGACAAAAATTAATTTTTCTTAGACTTGCGTAACCCTACTATGAGCTTGCCCTGCAAACCCAGGTAAGGAGCAGGGATGTTCACGTCCAGCTGCCCTAGGAGAGTTGGCTGCAGGTGAAGTTGGGACCAGGGAGCAGGAAGTCCCAGACCACAGGCCCGGCCACACCCTGCCAGAGTTCTCTGAATAGTCAAATTCTGGACACACTTATGAGGCCCAGCGATTGACCATTTTCTTTGCTCCTTTTTATTATTCACAAGACTGAGATTGCTTAAATGTCATAACTTATATGAAAATAAGCTACACTGAAATAAATTAAACACAACGTAGACGTGCTTCAGAGAGGAGCTGCGAGCCCAGGGAGGAAGGCCAGGAAAAAAGCAAACGGGAGCAAAGCAAACCTCCAGGCTGCCCGGCAATGTCTGCCTTGCGGTCAACTCAAAAAGCCAAAGCAGAAAAAAAACAAGTTTTGGCCCCAGCGTTCATCCGTGTGTTTCATGTTTACCTTTGGAAAAGTATGGAATGGTGACAGCTAAGCACAGCAGGTTACCGCGGAGGAGGTTTTATTTTCTTCTGGAAGGTAAGTGGAGAATATTACTAGGTAACTTGGTCCTATAACTTTCAAAATACTGCAGCTGAGATCCAGTGTATATAGATATCTATGTACAAAGTAGGGTAGTATAATAAATATTTAGTGTTATCTTCACGTGTGGCAGTTGCCCCTTCAAAAGCAGTCTGTAGGCCTGTTTCAGGAATGTATTCTCACTTGGCCCGGGATGTCCACGTCTCGGATGTGACTCTGAGTTTTGCTTCAATCTTAATGGAGTCCACCACAGGTTCCTTCCAGTGTGGGCGCTTCTCCCCGTGGGTGCCAGCCCTGGCCCTCCCCGGCTGGGCCCTCAGGGCCGGGCCTGCTCTAGCTGCTGATGCTGGCTTCTAATGGCGAATCGGCTGACGTGCACAGGGATGGGGACCACGATCTTGGGGTTCCGGGAAGGCTCCCCTGTCTTGGAGTTGGCATTGCCAGCCTTCACCCGTTTCCACTTGGCCCGGCGGTTCTGGAACCAGATTTTCACCTGCACCTCGCTGAGTTTGAGGGCGTGCGCGATCTGAGAGCGCTCGGTCAGGGAAAGGTACTTTTTGCAGTGGAACTCCTTCTCCAGCTCCAGCAGCTGCTCGCTGGTAAAGGCAGTCCGCCTCCGCCGGTTCTTGCCCGTGGATGTGGTGCTGCCAGCCGCGCCGCCGTTGGGCTGGGTCTCCTCCAGCGCGTGGCCGGGGTCTTCCTCCTTGTGAGCCGCCTGACCAGTCAGATTGTCATCTGAGCTGTAGTCCACATCGCTCTCCAGCGAGAAGCTCTCCTCCTTGCCCTTGGGGTCATCTTCCACCTTTGACTCGTCTTTCCCTTGCCCTCGGACAGCCCCGACTGAAAGCAAAACCAAACGGCGTTTTATTACATCTGGCACCCTGGCTTTTCTCTCCCCTTCCCACCGTCGCTTGGGCATTTTCCCCCTTGGTGGGTTGTCTTTCGGTGACATTAACACATTGTGATTTCCTGGCCTTTGAGGGGTAGAGAAGGAGGGGGGAAGCGTGAGAAAGCTCAGAGGAGAGGAGCAGACAGTGCCGGCGACGGCCCTTTGCCCAGAACCATCACTCAAGGGGCCGCCATGCCTCCAGCGCACACCCGGCCGCGGGCGGATTCAGAAGTATCAGGACACCGAAAGAACGTTCCCTTTGTCCCCGGGGGTTGGGGTCGTCTGAGGACTGCGCGCGGGGGGGGGGGGTTGTTTACAGTCCATCCTGTCCCCGCAACGCCCCCCCCCCACACACACACGGTAACGATTCAGTAAACCTCAATTTCATCGCGGCCAGAGTAAGTGCGTAAGGGACCAGTGGGAGCCAAACTATTTTTTTGAGGCAGATGTTAATCACAGGGATGTTTTGTAACCTTAGGAGAAGTACACACACACACACACACACGCACACGCACACACGCACGCACACACACACGCACACACACACACGGTACAGGAACAGCCTCCCCAGGCATCCACTTCTCTCGCGCAAGCAGAAGCCCAGAGAAGGGGTTTAAGATGTCTGGGCGTCCCCGGGCACACGCACAGCCGAGACGCACGACCTTTAAGGCTGCGCCCTACTCGGGACCCCAGGTCCGGGAGGAGGCGGGCAGATGGCTCCAAACGCGCCGCGCAGCAGCTGGCTGGGGAGCGCGTAGTGCCCCTCCCCCCGAAATCCTGCTTGTTGCGTGGTTTTAAATGCCCCCTGGAGGCCTCGCGGGACAGCGGGGTAGCGACGGCCAGGTCCTCCCGTTGGGGTCCGGTGGCTTGTCCCCCCCGCCCCCCTGCCCTCCCCCGGGTCCCTGCGGGAACTCGGAGCTGGCCCGCCCCCAACCCTCCCGCCCCCGAGTCCGGACTGCGCGCGCCGCCGACTCACCCAGCGACGCCTGCACCGCCTCGGCGGCGGCGAAGGACAGCAGCGAGCCCTCCTTGGCCAGGAAGCCTTTGCCGTCCTCGGCGTCGGCTTGCAGCGCCTCTGCCTTGTCGAAGTTGCCGCCGCCGGGCAGCGGCTGCGGCGCGAACTTGCGAGAGGCCGCCGCCTCCTGGTGCTGGGGAGACGCGGAGAAGCCGCCGGGCAGTGTGGCCATGAGCGTGGAGGTGAGCGCCATGCCCTGCGCCAGGCTGGAGCAGAAGCCGGTGGGCAGGCTGGGGATCTGGTGGTGGGGGTGCGCGGGCGGCAGCGCGGGTTGCAGGGCGGCCTGAGGCAGCGCGGGCGGCGGGGGCGGAGGCGGAGGCAGCACCACCGGCCGGTAGGGCATGAACATGGGGTAGCCGGTGTAGACGAAATGGCCGGGACTGGGCTGTGGCGGGCTGCCGATCAGCGAGTCTATGCTGAAGGCGGTGCTACTCCCCAGCGGGCGCTGCATCATCATCAGCGACGGCGGGAACGCTGCGCTCATAGACGCGCTCGGAAGAGGCCAGGGAGAAGCGAAAAGTCCCCGCACCGCGTCGCCGCCGTGAAGCCCGCCGGGCGCCGGGCGCACCACCGGGATCGCCGGGCCGGAGCCGCGCGGGATCCGGAGAGCTGATGCCGCCGCCCCTCAGTCTTGGGTCCGATGCATGCCCGCGGGGCGGGGTGCCTGCTGTGCGCGGGACTAGGCCGTGCGCCCCGGAGCGGAAAGGGGCCCGGGCCCCGCGGGCTCGCTGGAGCCACTGTCCGCCGCTGGTCCGTCGGAGCCCGCGCGCGTCGCGTCTCCGGCTCTTGCCCTGGCTGGCAGCAGTCCGGGCGTCAGTTTGTCCCGCAGCTCGTCGCCTACCGCGGGCCGCTGGGGAGCGCGCGAAGCCGGCGCACTTGTCTCCGGCGGGCGCCGCCAGCACCTTTAAATCGCGCTCCTCTTTCTCATTCACATTTTGCCTGCTGCCCAGTCGAGCTAGCCTCACGTGGGGCTGGGCGCTGCTTCCCATTGGCTGCAGCGGGAAGGGCGGAGCCAACGACAGGCCACGCCCCTCCGCCCGGGCTAGCCGCGAGCCGGCTGCGGGCGCCGCCGTCGGAGCGCGCGGCCCTGGGAACTGGACCTTGAGCTCCGCGACTGCGCCCAGCAAACTTGAGAGGGGCGTTTGTGCCTCCCCGGGGCCCGACGTCGTCGTTGGGGCACCCTCAGAGGCAGCTTCCGGACCCGCATCCGCCGCTGAGGCGCCGGAAGCGTTTCATTTTTCTGTTTGCAGTGGAACAAGCTCGCGTAGCCTCACTTTAGCTCTGCGTGCTCCGGCCGCGCCAGGGGTCCCAGCGAAGTTCCCGGAGTTGGGGACAGTGTCGCCCCGGCAGACTCGCCCGGGGGCGCTGCTCGGGAGCTGGCGGCCCCTGCTCGCCGCAGGGAACCCACCGGGTCGCCGGCTGCGCCCGGCGCTCGCCGCAGGGCGGGGAGGCTGCGGATCCCTCTCTCCCGAGCTGGGTCCTCAGTGAGCGATCCCTTCTCATTTTTCTTGACATTCTTAATCATCGCACCTATTCACCCACTTTGCCGGCGCTCACCAAAATAACAACCACGTTAATTATGATAATAAAGCGAGTCCTTTATCTGCCCCATCCTCCGGGAGGAAGGGGGAGTTGCTATGCCTCTGAATTGTATAACGGGAGATTATCCTGATGAAAGCTTTATGATGTTTGCTCAAATAAAAACTGCGTTTTGTAAATAAGCGCTAATTAAGCGCGTTGGAAACGGAGGAAGCGCGCGCCCCGGCGCCGCCGCCAGGTTCCCAGAGCGCGGGCTCGAGGGTGCGCCGTGAAGGGAGCTGATTCCCTCAAGATATTTCCCCTGTCCTCCACCATGGTAACGACCCCAGATGTGGGAGTTAGGGGGCTTCGGGGTGGAGGGGGAACTAGGATTGCTCTTATCCCTTCCCTCTTGTTGAAACAAACTTTGGCTTGTGTTTCCTTTAAAGAACAGGATTGTTCCGTAGCTCCGGCAGACCGTGCCAAGCGCGTCAGCGCGCGCGGGACTCCCACGCGCCTCCGGGGCCTCGGCTTCAGCCTCCCGAGTGTCCCTGCCCTTCCCGAGCCGTCCACAGCACCCAGCCGGGGAAGGAGAGGAGGGTATTGTTACCACGGTCATTAAAAATCAGCTCACGCCGAGGAGCTAGTGGTTGGGGAGTTGGCCCGTGTTGGACGTGTGTTATGTATCACTTACAAGCACATTTAATTGGGAGATAAAGATAAATCGATCTTTATGAATTTATCGACCCGATTCTTTGAAGCTCTTCTTTCTTGTTCTTCCTCTTTCACTCGATGTAACCCCAAGACCCCCCGGGAGACGTCTTCATCTCAGACCGTCTCCTCAGCCAGGCGTCTGGCCAGATACCCACTGGCCACCCAGCAGGCCCAGGAGGTAAAAGGGGCCCGTGCGTCCGGGGCGTCCCTGAGCGCTGAGAAAACTCGCGGGCCCGGGCCGCCCGCCGCCCGCCGCCCTCCTGCTCGCCCCCTCTCCCCTCCCCACCGTGGCCCGGACAAAGACGTCTCCAGCGCGTTCTCCCTCTCCAAGCCGCAGTAATAGATGGCTTCGGCAGCAGGCGGTTTCAAAGGAATTCATTAGGTCTCTGCCTGTATTGCCTCTACTCCAAGCCCAGAATCTGAGGTGGCTTAGGCAGTGCGAGGGGAAATTAATTCCCATTGGGGGATCCAGAGGAAGGAGCTATCTCCAAGCCCGATCCCTTGTTCTGCAGTCCCATAAAAAAAAAGAAAAGGGAGAGGTGGAGAAAAAGGGGGGGGGGATCGAAGCTCAGGGCAAAAGACTGATTTCTTCATAAGAATAATAAATACTTCCTCTCATTATGAGGTAGTTATAGTTACAGTCACAGTCGTAGGTGCCATTACCTTATATTTTCGAATATTGAGCATAAACGCTTCCTTGATTTACACTGCTGGAGACGAATTCCCTTATCGCCTGCCTCTGCGTGCCCCTCCGAGCTCTTCCTCATTTTACCTGACCAGGTTTGCCATCCACTCTGCTCTCATATCATTGCAAAAATATTGTTCTAGGGACTTCCATCGCCTGATTACCCTGAGAGACAGGGATTCCTTTGATTATTTTGGTGATGGCTCTACATTTAAAGTTCATGTTAAGATTTAGGCCTGTTGAATCATAGCTACACTTGAAATAATTTGATGGCATATTATTTGCACCCATAAATTGCCGCAAAAAGTATTGACTGCAGGGGTTATAATACTAATCTTCTTTTATTAGTGAGTTCAGATAATTTTCATCAATATGAATTTTATTTACTAGTGTGCTTTTCTCGAATGCAATGCGGTAATATTTTCTCACTGAATGCTTAACTGCTTAGAAAACGACTGTTCCGTCATAAAAGGATCCTCGCGTTCCGGCGTGATTAACAAGATTCATTGGGGCACCACAGCTACCTGCAAAGCGTCCAGAATGTGGTGACTGCAGGTAACAAAAGCCTTTAGAGCCCTCGGTCTCTTGAAGAGATTTATGGGCCGATAGCTTATCCACGCTTCGGGTTCCTATCTGCTTAGCTCACAACTCCCTCAAACTGCAGAGTCCCGTGTGACTGGCCTAGGCCCAGCCTGAGCGGGACAGCTCAACTTGGCAACTTTGCTTGAAGAGCCCCGCCCCGCCCCAATTAGGAAAAAGGTAGGATGCACCCAAAGGGTGAGCTGGATCAGATTCTAACTTCTGCAAACTTTTTGTCCCCCTCTGTGTAAGCTTCTCTCTGATCTCAAGATAGGGTTGCCACAGGGCACTTCACCCATTAATGCCAAGCTAGTGCCAGGCTAGTATTAAAACACTTAAAATGTGGCTTAGATGTTCAGTAAAAGTGGTGGTAATTACGCTGGCTCAAGGTTTCTAGGCCATACTCGGCTTCTCTGCAAGCAGGTGTAGGAAGGCCCAGTGTGAGACCCACCAGTAAGTGAATATTCATGCAGCAAACTTGCATTGGTCTGCCAAACCCAATGGCTAGGAGGAAGCACCACACATTCAGGGCTCATGGAGGGCGACGTGGGTCTCGGATCTCGGAACACGTGTGGAAACTTGCTGGCCTCAGGGACCAGGTCTGCCGCCAGCCACCTAGACCCAGGCGTCTGGCTGTTTTCTCAGGCAACTGGGTTGTTTTTATTTATAGGGATTTTGAGTGGTCTGATCATCCGGTCATTGCCGCAGCTCTTGCTCCTGGCAATAGTTGGGAAATAACTTGGGATGGGTTTTATTTATGGAAGGGCAATTGGGATTCACACCCAGCTAACCCAGAATAGTGCCTCCCGAGCCCAAGACACTCTTACAAAGGGTTGCTTGTGTAAAATTCCCCATCAGACACACCAATTTGCAAGTAGCAGAAAGCATTGAAGCCTCATCTTTTTAAACTATTTTATTCAGCTTTTTTTTTTTTTTAATCTGAAAGCCCAAAATAGACTCCATGTGGTTCTAAGTGAAGTCAGCCCTTGGCCGGCTTTGAAATAGCTCCTGCAATTATGTAAAAGAGCCATTCACCAACAGGACGGAATTAAAGGGACCTCGCCCGCTCCGCTTTCATTGCCAACCTCTCATGTTTGGCTTTTCAAAGCACTTCCAACACGATGTCTTTCTCCAGCACAAAAGGCAGAACAAAAAAAGTCCCCAAACTTGTAAATTGAACGTCAAGAGAACTTTAAACAATTTAAAGCCCATAAATAATGATAAAGGGGCCTGGCAAAAAAGGCAAACCCATTCAATTAATAGAGTTTCCCAAGCAAAGATCAAGTGGTGATAAAATAAAAGTCTTTGGTTTCTTTATTCCACTTCTTGACCATGCAGAAAGCAAGACGGGGTTTTTTCCAAAGCGCGCTGAAGAAGAAACACTTCGCGGGGCCGTGTGTGTGCCGCGACATTCTTATGTAGAAACTTCGCTTTTTGTCCCCTACCCTCAAAGTGGCAGAACCAAAACAATCGCAACCCGGAGACCTGAAGCGGAGGGGCTCGGTCTCTTCCCTCGGGCAGCTTCTCCTGGGAGCTGGGAAATGTTCTCCGCAGGCCTGAGGCCAAGAAATCTGACCCTTCGCACCTCCCGGACGGAGGAGCGGGCAGAACCGCGGAGGTGCACCCGCGTGGCCCTCGCGGGACCTGGGACCCCGGGGCTGGCGAGCCTGCCCGCGCGCGAGCTTCGGGACGACGGGCCGCTCGCACGACTGAGAACTTGGAGCTCGCTGCGAGCTCTCGGAAGCACCCGGCTTCCACGCACCCACGCGAGGCCGGACTCCAGCGTCTTGCTCGGAGTGGCCCTAGCAGCCGGGGCTGGGGCGCTTGTGGCCTCCGGGAGTGACGGATCGCCTCCCGCCTTCCCTTCAGCAGCCCGGTACCTCCGCTCGCGGTGCGTCCCCGCCGGAGCACCCGTCCCCCCAGGCGGACGTTCAGGAGACCCCCCCCCCCCGCCCCCACACACACACCTCCGCGAAGGCCGGCTGCGGTCGTGTCTGGGGAGGCGAGGGGGTGCCGGCGAAGGGCCCCGGATTCCGCGAGTGGCGCTCCCTTCTGTCCCACTGGACCTGCCCCCGGGACCCGGGCGCTGGCCAGGGCAGCGCAACCTGAGGGCTTGTCTCACCTGGCTTCATTTCCTTCCACCCGCTCCCCCGGATTCCAGCGGCCTCACCTTTGGGGGACTTCAAAGACACCCCTGACGCCCACTGCCCACCTGGCCCGGGTCTTTCATCTCTGTTCAGCGGCATTGTTTGTGGGACTTCACAGAGATGCTAATCCCGGGTCTGCGGGACTGCGACCTGGGAGGTGCGGAAAGGGCGCTGGCCTGGGCCAGGGGCTTTGGGGACCGTCTCACTGGCGGCTCTCCTGGGGAGCTGGGGTCCGCTAGTAGGCGGACCTTGGAAGGCTGCGGCCACGTCTGATGGTCCCACACTGAACATAACTGGAAGAAGCAGCGTCGGGCCAGCAAGAGGAGCCCAGGCTCAGCTGTGGGCCCAATGCGCCCGCTCTTGCCGAAGATAGTGTTTAGGAAGAGTCCCTAGGACCCAGCGCATCTGGGGGCTGGGGACAACTGCAATCTCTGAGGGCCCAGACACCTTTAAGGAACGTTGTCTTTTAAAGAGGAAGAGGTTTACTTAGAACACATCCATTTGACCCTTTAGAAGCCTTGCCAAGAGAGCAAGAAGGCGTTTGGACCAGCAGTCCCCCATGCCTGGGGCGCCTCTGGGAGTGTAACTGCTGACAGACCAACAGAATATGCAGGTGTGATCGCTGTTAGCAGGAACTCTGTCCCTCCTCCTTGGGAAAGTGTCTGTTAATTAAAGTCTGGGTTTCCTCTGTTCATTGTCTTCTCCAGTAAGTAAATGTGACCTGGAAAGGATGTCACAGGAAGGGACAGGACAGTGGGTATGAAGAGAGAGGAAAGATGTTAACTAAATGGGGGTGGGGTGGGACTTCGCCTCTGCCTCTCCTAAAAACTGCCCTCACGTGGAGCTCCCAGGGAAAGGTGGCTATCCACGTTGGCTCAGAGGCACATACATTTGGAGACGTGATGGATGGGTATGCCTGCTATGACGAACCTACAGGCATACCCATCCACAGGATGACTGTGACCATTAGAAAGAAGGTCTTTAGTAGAAGTACCACCTTAAGTGGCAGACTTTCCAAGGAGAGAGCAAAAAGGGGGTGGTTGATCATGGGAAGGGGGTTCCATTTTACTAACTAATGAGAAAATTAAGATTGGAATAGATGCCAGGTCACTTTACAGAAACACGTCATTAAAAATAGAACACCCAAGTTAGGGAACCAGGGACCACCGGATGTAGGCACATTTCCGCGTCGGGGGAGTAGTTCCCTGTCCTTTCGTTTGAGAGGCTTGAAAGCCATGCAAAACCAGTCAATGAGTACAAGAGCTAGTGAGGGCAGTGGGTGGAGGCTGGCCACAGGGCTGTCCCTCCTAGTCCCTTCTGGGCACCCTCAGTCTGCACTCCAAGAGTGGGTGTGAGTCATGGCCTCCCAAGGCTGAGCCAGTCTCCCTCACAGAGGCTCGCGGCAATCTACAGTGGTTGTGGGATTAAATCAGACCCCCTGCCCTTGCTCTCTGCCACTGCCTGAGAAGCAGGAGATGAATGCACAGGGAAGAAGGACCTCCTTGTTTTGAGTTCCTTAACTGTTCCCACTGTCTTGGTTTCCTTAACTCTATGCTGACCAAAGAAACCATTGGAATTGGTGGCTTTCTTAGCCTTTAACACTGTTTGTCGTTTGAAAAAAAATTGCAGAAGACTCCATTTGTATGAGTTTGCTGCGAAAATCCCATCTCTTTTTATGGATGGTGTCTGCAGTTCCCAAACTTCGGGGAAGGAAAGAATTAGAATAAGGGTAGAGGATCTCTACGTGTGTCCAGCTAGTGACCATCCTGCAAGAGCGGGTGGAGGTCAGATGGAACTGAGGAGTCTAGAAAAGATGGGATCTTTGAGTCACAGTGGAGAGAATCTAGGAGACTTTATAATGCTGTCCTAGGGGACTCTTCTGGATTTATGTCTTTTTTGGTTATTTTATTTTTTTCAGAGCTGGTGTTTGAACCTGGGGCTTTATGTTCACTGAGCCCCTCTGCCCCACAATTCTGGTGCTATAGGATATGAAAACTATTTTGCAGGAGTCATGGTATGTGTGTGTTATGTGTACTTGCATGTTGAGGGAGTAGCATGTTTTTTCTTTTTTTTCCTCCAAATGATGAACAGGGCTGAGGAGGTAGCTCAGTGGTACAGTGCTTGCCTGGCATGTGCAAGGCCCTGGGTTCAATCGTGGTTCCAAAACAAAACAGAAGACCACACACACACACACACACACACACACACACACACACACACACAAAGACAAGAAAAAAAGGTGTTGGTACTTTGCTACATAGTATTTATTCTGCATAGTGACTTATGCAGATGTCTCACTGAGGTGTACTCAGCCACCTCTGGGCAATCCCTATGTCCACTGGCACCAGTGAAGGGCCACAGGCTGCTTCTGAGGGCTCCTGTGTGTTCCAGAGGGAACACAGATCAGGGATGGGGATTTGTGGATGGGCCACTTCTGGTCCCTCTGCCTCTAGCGGGGCTGGGAAATGAACCAAAGCCAGAAGCTTGTCTCTACCTGGACAAACCTATTCCCTAAAGATGGCGACATAATGGACACGAAGCTTTGAAAGGACCGGACATTGATGATAATGCCACCAAAGAAGAGGGTGGTTGGTTATTATGTGGCCAACTTTGGTGACTTCATGGGGTTTAGGAACATTCCCCCTCCTTTCCTTGCCCTTCCTCGACCCACCCCCTTTCTTTTTGAGAACATGAATGTTTTGGAAACTCTTACTGTGATGTTTCTGCTCTCCTTCTCGTCTATTATAATTTTCCCTTCTTCCAGAACTCTTTGAATCACAGAGGAACAAAACAAAAAAACCCAGGAGCCTTGAGAGATGAGGGATGATGGACTTCTTAAAGTTCGACTTTTTTCCAACTAAAAAAGCTTCCAATTCAGTTCATTCCATATATCATAAGTTATTTGGGAATTTATAATTTAGGATGGAATGAACTGGATGGTTGACCAGCCAACTCAATTTTTACATTATGTATTTTTAATTTAACCATTGACAAGGTTATTTCATGCCTATACAGAGAACTCAGATGTTACAGATTTCAGTAAACTAAGATCTCACCATTTCTAAGCTTGAGCTTGAGAAGCACCATGGGTGTGTAGAGCGCTCCCTGGGGACCGACTAGGTAATGGCACCCGCTTCCGAGTCTGCATTCTGCGGTTCCAGGGGACAACAGATGGATGGAGGACTACTGCTCTCCAGGGAACACAAGGGCAGGGGTGTTTATCTTTTCATGCCTACAGTGGGACCAGAGAAAAGATGTCTAATTTCTTTTTATTTTAAACGTCTAGGCCACGTGAAAAGCCTTTGTCACAAACCTCCATGATCTTATAAAGGTGTAAGATGCCGCGTCCGATTTTGTCTATGCCAATAGAAAATCCTTCGGACTCCCTTTAGAATCCATTTAGGGTTGTCCTGGCTCTAACTCTTCCCGGAAGTGGATAGCTAGATCTCTGACGTCTGGGCCGGAGAGCACTAGCTACGTGCGCAGCCGAGCTCACGCTGGCCTCGGCTGCTCCATTTGCGCGATGCCGGGGGAGTCCCAGCCCTTTCCCACCAACCGCCTGACTGCGCCCCTACAATGTGGGTAATTAGTATAAATCTGTGTCACGGAGTGTCGAGGTGGTGGGGGGGAAGGGGGACACTGAACTCGACCTGTCGAGCGCCTTGGCCGGGCGCCTGGCACATCGCGGATGCTCGCGAGCGTAGCTAAACTGTGAGCCCACGCGTCGGCCCCGGGCATGGCAGAGTGCTGGACCCAGGCCAGCTGGGGCGACAGCCCGCGCTTTCAGAGCAGCAACGTCAACTTGGGGGTCTCTGCGTAAAGCTTTCGAGCATTTATTAAAACACACAGGCCACCCAATGGAACAGGATGCTGGCTCCCCGACAGACCAAGGTCCCAGAGCGCCGCCCCTGGGCAGGTTCATCATCAGGGACGAAGGCGACCTTTGAGGTCCGCTCTCGTCACCAAGCCCGGCCTCGCCGGCGCGCAGAGGCGCTGCCTTTCCGGGGAAACGGCTTGTAGATGGCTTTCTGATGATCTTGGACGATCTGCAAACTCCGTTTGAGTGTTGACCTCAAGTGCGTTCGCCTTTCGGGCTGTGCGTGCCGGCCTCCGCTTTCCCGGCTCTGCCTCCTTAGGGGCGCCACCCCAACGCCAGCTTGGGAATTCTGCACACCCGGGAGGGTGGGGGAAGGGTGGGCAAAGCTGGGGGGCGGAACCCGAGCTGCCGGCGGAGGAGCGGGCCAACCCCGCCCACTTTCCTTGCTCGTATTCCTGCAGCACGACCCTGGCTCGAGCGCTCCCCCTGCAGGCCGCGGTGGGGCGAGCGCGCAGGGCCGGCTCGTCCCGGCCCAGAGGTGCACGTCAAGGTCTGGCCGGGGAGGCCTCGCCCGCGCCCCGCGGGGACTCATCCCGCGCACGCATCAATTTCTGGTCCCCAAGCGGCCCGGGCTTCGTTACCACGCGCGCGTTTACAGCCCTCGTCTTCCCCTGGATTTCCCCCCGGCCCCCGAGAGGAGCACACATCCCGTGTTAATGCGGCCCAATTATCTCGTTTGTAGGACTTAAAATGTTTCTCTTTAACTCATTTCAATCTAGTAAACATGCTTCAGCAAGTAGCTAATTTCTCAGGGATAGCTTCGCCTTCCTATTTGCATATAAAGCGCGTCGCGGCCGGGCCCCATCCCCGGGTGCCTGGGTGGCAGTCCGCAGGGCCTCCTCCGGGTAGGGCGCCTGGGTTTGACGGTGGGAGGCTGGAGTGTGCGCCCTTGCCTCGGGCGGGAGGCGGCCCCGAGGAGGAGGAGGGGGAGGCGGAGGAGGAGGAAGAGGAGGATGAGCCGCCCCTCCAGCGCCGCCGCCGGCCCTGGCCAGCTCCTCTCCGGGGAAGGGGGCGCGTCGGGGCGCGCTGATCCTCAAGTGCGTTTATGAAATCGCGCCTGGAGATGAATGGACGAGGGTACAGGAGAGGAAATCACGGGGCTCAGTTGAGCAATCTTCTGGCTTTAAATTCCGAATAAAAGTCTCAAATATTCCCGGGTCAGGGGGGCACTGTCTCATTAAAACCACTCTCGTCCTGAAACTGCAATGCAGACATTAAAGTGCAGTATTTTTCAATTAGAGCTGACGAATTCAATCAAAATTCCATAGATTAGGATGAAATGAGGCATGGGTCATTTACAGGGGAATTTAATTGCCGAGCCATTAGACAAATAGTATATTTGCCATTCCCGCGTTATCCATCATTTTCGACATCAATACCGGGCCCGCGTCTCCCCGTCCCGCGGCCGCCCGGAGTCGGCTGTAAACACTCCCTTCCCCGGATCGTCTGATTATATCTGATTTCATTTAGGGCCATGGGGGATTATAAATGTTCACGCAATCAAGTTCATTAGGCCTTCAAATCGCATTTCTGATTGGGATCGCTCTGCCGCCGTCCTCCCAGCGCCTTTCAAACCCCAGCGCGAGGCTTTCCAAAACAACCTTTTGCATTTAAAGCTTCGCGTTCCTTTGTCTTCCGACGCCCCCGCCCGTCCCGGCTCCCCCGGCCCCGCGCTGCTCCGCGCTCCTTTGCCCTAAGCGGCCCCGAACCCCGGAGGCCCAGGGCGCTGCTCCCGAGCGGGGAAGGGCTGAGCCCTGCGCCCCGCTGCAGCTCTGCCCCGCCCCCTGCCCGAGCCCACGCTGGCCTGGACGCTCAGGACCCGTAGGCCTGAGGCTTGCGTGGAGATCCCCGCGCGTTCGCGGGCCGCGAGTGGGTTCCAGCCCCGCACCCCCGCCCCTAGCCCCGAGACTCGGGAGGAGGATGGAGCTCCGGGGCTTTGTATCCAGTGGCCATAGGCTGTGGCCAACGACTGGACCCTGGGGGCTGACACTGCGGACCCGTTCCCGGGCTGGCCTCTGGCTTCGAGGACCCGGGTGGGGGCGGTATCCAGCCGAGCCATCCTCCGTTCCGATGAGCAAACCCAGGAGACAAAGGAAGAGGCTCTTCTGGGGCGAGCTCGACAGGAAAGGCTGGAGACGTCCCTTCCAGCGCAGTGGAAAAATAATAGCTTAATATTAACGGCTTCTCATAAAAATATACTTTCACAGAGACACAGTTATAAGAGGAAAACCCTCATTTCGTCCTCGTACTTTGTGCTCATCGCTGTTAGCTGCCTCAGTAATTTAATTGGAGTAGAACGTGAGAAATGTGTCATTTTTGAAGAATTTATGCATCACTTCCTAGAAATCTCATTGTGTTAACTAGGAGCCTACTGCGTTCTGTTTAGAACCCATAATCACATTTTTATGTGTCTGTATTATGCGTTAATGTGACCTCCTGTCTTTAGCAGATTAAAAAAAATGTTCCCTTTCGGTAACATCTGCATGGAACTCTGGCTTACATCAAATACAGGGAAGCCCAGTTTCCCCAGTGTTCTCCAAACTTCCCAACTTTCTTCGGAGCAGGAAACAGCGAATGTGAGTGGGAAAAGTGCCTACCAAATGAATCATTGCACACCAAATTAAAACCCCACATTAAACATAGTTGACAGCAAATGCTGCATTCTCAATCATGTTTATTGCTTACAAATTGCATTACAAAGAAATCTACTCCTTTTATTGGAGTGATTAAGCAGAGTGTTAGGACTGCAGAAACGCCGTGCCGGCAGAGGAGATGACGGCTGCAGACGGGGCTGCACGGCAGACGCATCATTTTGTTAGGGAACAGTCTGACACAGAGCTGAGGATTGGGTTGTCGTTATGGCGCCATAAAAGCTCCAACTGAAAATTGTATTTATGTAGAAACACATCGCCTATAAAATGCACATATTTAATACAAAAGGAGGCAAACACATAACCAATATTTTAATTACTGATTTTTAAAAATTATGACTGCACTATTCTATATGCTACTTTCGAACCTACAGTTTTCGTGTGCTCTGTCCTTTATTATGAGAGCTAAAACCTTCCTGCTCCCTTCCTGGAGCGAGGGTAACACCGTTTGCTTCTGGCGCCACCTGCAGGGCTGTATGAGAAGGAACTTCCGCATGTTGGCCATTTCCGCCGGGCTCTAGGTCCACAGCTCGGGCTTAGGAGCAGTTGAGTAAAATTTATTCTTATTTTAACATAGAAACATATTAAGCATTTTAAGAGTCCTGGGGCTTTTAGTAGTATGTTCATGCTACAAAACTATGTTTAAATCCCAGAACGAAGGTGCAGCATTTGTAGTTGAATCTTAGGGCTTCTAAATACCTCGGTTGCGCAAAGAAAATTTAACGAGAGGAATAATTTATCCTTGAAATAAGGGAGTAAAAGATGCAAGAGCCCTGGCTTGTCACTCTGTCCTGGGGCAGCCCTTAAGATATGAAAAGCACTTAGCATTCGAAATTGCAGTGATTAGGCGCCTTCTTAGACACTCCTGGTAGACGAGCAGGCCAGGGCGCTGGAGCAGATCAGTTTGTTCTCCAAGCTGTGTTTTCCGCCCTTTCAGTAGAGGGTTAAGTGTTCTCTGCAGCAGTTCAACAGCCTGTCCCATCAGCACGTGGCTCAAGAGTTATTTCAGAGATTGGAAATTTCAATGATTGCGCACAGTTACTGGGACCGGCAAATCCTCCTTAGGCTTTGCGTTTCTTCAAAATACATGGCATAGATGATTATCAGGTAACTGAGAGTTAAACAGACACAGATATCCTAAAAAGACAGACCCAATGCCGAATCTAGAATTTATAACTTAATATGTCCAACAGTGCCCGGCCTTTGTACTAATTGCCTATGGTCTGTGGACTGTGTCTGAGTGTGCCGGGGGTCCAGCTGTGACCGTTCCATCCTCCCTGTTCCGGGGATGGCTGCTCCACCAGAGCCCACCTCTCCAGTACTGCTGCTGCTAGAAAATCTTACTTGTGTATTTTTGAATTCTCTGTGGACAGTTGGCAAGTAATAATCAAAGATACTTGATACAAGTAGCAGGGAAAATTTTTTTTTTTGCTATTTTTTTGCCTTTTAATAAAAACAGCAGGTAAAAGTACCATTTATTCTTTTATTGGCTTGTGAATTTTGAGCCAGGTGAATGTAACATTAAATACTAAATGTGAAATTAAAGAACACAATTTAAGCCTTATAAAATCAGGTTTGGGGGCTGGAGGAATGACACAGCAGTTAAAGCACTTGCCTTGTAAGCGCAAGACCCTGAGTTCAATTCCCTAGTACCACATAAATCTGGGTGTGGTGGCGCACAACTGTAATTCCAGCACTTGGAGGCTGAGGCAAGTGGATTGTCCAGAGTCCCAGGCCAGCCTGGGCTACCCCAGTGAGTTCAGGACCAGCCTGGGCTACAGAGCGAGAGACCCTGTCTCAAAACAAAAAATCAGTTTTATGTTATATGTTATTTATGCAACAAGAAAAGTGATGATGACCAACATAGACTTTATCAGAAAGAAAAATATCATGGGATATTTTGTTCACTGAAAGAGCTGCAAGCTGTAATCATTCTAGTTTCAAGCAGAGTATCTTTTCTGATGTTTGTTTGGGCTATTTCCTCCTCCCCTTCCTGCTTCTCTGCCAGCTTTCCTTTCTCCCCCTTTCTCCCCTCTTCCTTTCTTATCTATGTGCATTTATGCAACCTCCTTAACTTCAGGACTTCCCAACACATGTAGCACAGAGTATGGCTAGACACACTCATCAAAACGAAGTCAGTTATTTTATTACTTTTTTTTTTTTTGCTACAGTGAAGTAAATCTCTAGCAGTAATTAAATCCTGCAGAACTGTGGATGAATTCCATTACATCTGATGATCACAACAGCATTAACCAATTGCACTGGCCATTTTTGTCCCATACAGTCATGAGCAGACCTCAGAGACTGTATTCAGCACAGCTCGACAGCCACCAGAGCCAGGAGACTCATGTCTCACATCTAGCATCAATTTATTTCTTGGTCATTCTTTGGCTGCAGTGACACCGTGCTCCTGAAAAGCTGGGGAGAGGGGAAGGGATGCTACAGAGTTAGGAGGGTTTGTTTACACTCTTACTCTCATACTCGGGTCCACGATGGCCAAGAGTGCTGGGCTGGAAGTGACAGGTACCACGTATCATCTGGTGGATGTGGCAGGCTGGAGAGTTCAGAGTGCTCATTATAGAAAACACTATGATCAGAGTGGTGCCTGGAAAGCCTCAGTGTGCAACAGCCACCTGTTTGGGGATATGGCAACCTTGACTCATCACAGAGATGCCTCTGGACAGAAGGTACCAAAATGGAAGCCCTTTCTCCTCAATCCCCTGTGGCATGCTCAAGGTCTCCAGCAGCCTCAGGACACTTGGTCCTGCCTCTCTTGGCTACACAGGAGATGATAAACATTCAGTATTCATTGCCCATGAGGCCTCAGGCTCACACTGGGGCTCTATCCTACTAAATGTTCAGGAAGGATCAATAAATGAATGGAAAAATCAAAAATAAAACAGGAAATAACAAGTATTGGTGAGATGTGGAGAAATTACATTGTTGGTGAGAAAGTACAATGACGTGGTAACTATGGAAAACAGTGTGGAGATTACTCAAAAAACTAAAGCTAGAAATACCCTCTGGTCTGGAAATCCTGCTTCTGGGAATATACCAAAGGAACCGAAAGAAGGTTGGTTAAGAAAAATTTGCACATCCATTATATCAGTCAGTTTTCTGGTGGAATAACAAAACATTTGAGACTAAGTACTTTATTAAAAAAAGGAATTTATTTGAGTTATAGTTTCAGAAGCAGAAGCTCCAAGTTGGAGCAGCCCCCTGGGTGCAGCCCTTGTTGAGAGATCCTGTGGGCTGCGCCACAGCGCGGTGGATAGCACTATGGAGGGGACACAGGCAGAAGAAATCACATCGTAGGAGAGGAAGCCATGGAGATGTCAGGGCCAGGTGCACTCTTTTATAAGAACTCATCCTACCAGGAGTTACCCAAGGTTTCAAGAGCATGACATGACTTCCTTCCAAGGATATATCACCCTCAATGACTTAATTGTCTCCCACGAGGCTCCACATCAAAAACTGTTTCACCATGACACTGGCGACCAGCCAAGCTTCCAGAATGTGATTCTTTGAGGGACAAGCCAGATCCAAAGCATAGTCACTCTAGGACCCATTTACACTGCAGCATTCTTCACGATGGCCAAGAAGTGAGAGCAACCCCAAAGGCCCATTGACAGATGAACGCACACACTGATGCATGATGGGATATCATCCAGCCCTCAAAAGAAGGAAATCCTGCCATGTGGTACAACATGGATGAATCTTAAGAACATTATGGTAAGTGGAATATGCCAGCCATGAAAACTGCATGATTGTACTTGTGTGCAGCACTTAGAATAGTTAGAACCAGGGATATGGAAGAAGAGTGACTGACTGCCAGGGGCCAGAATGGGGGAAGGGAGAAATAGGAGCTTGTTTGATAAGCAAGACCCTCTTCATTTTTTAAATTATTATTATCATTATATTAAAACACAGAGGCATGCTGTGCTATCTAGGCTGGTCTCAAATGCCTGGGCTCAAGTTATCCTCCTGCCTCAGCCTCCTGAGTAGCTGGGATTACAGGCATGTACATTCCTTCCAAACCCCTAGACAGTTTTAGGGTTTTTTTTTTTTTTGAGAAGATAAAGCTCTAGAGAACTATTACCCAAAAATGTGTGTGATCTAGTTAACACCAGGGAACTGTATATTTTAAAATGGTTGAGAAAATAAATTTATATTATGTATTTTTTACAAGGGAAAAAGACACAATAAGTGAATGAACAAGGGATGGCATAGATGAGTGGATGGTTTCTCTCGAAGGGGTCTCATGGATTACCTCTTCCTGGGAGCATTTGAATTTAAAATTCATTTTATTTTATTTTATTTTTTGATATAGGGTTTCACTCTGTAGCCCAGGCTGGTCCTGAACTCTCTCTCTGGAGCCTAGGCTAGCCTTGGACTCACAGCAATCCTCCTGCCTCAGCTTCCTGAGTGCTGGGATTACAGGTGTGTGACACCATGCCCAGTTCTATGTGGTACTGGGGAATTGAACCCAGGGCCTTGTGCTTACAAAGCAAGCATTTTAACCACTGTGCCACTCCTCCAGCCTCTGAATTTAAATTTTAAAAGAAAATTCTTTGGGGTGAAAACAATTAAAAAGAAACAATTTCTTCACAGTGGTGGGATTTCAGACAGCTATAGAGAAATCTTTGGGGCCCATTTTGGTTATTAAGTTGTAATTCAGGAAAAATATATTTTTGAAAACCTAATAATTAGTAATTACTCATTAGTCTTTTAGAAGTACCAAGTCAATATATCTTAAAGAGCTTTGCTTTCTTTCATGGCCCTTCAAATATTTAAATATGGTGAAAATATGTAAATATATTCAAATATTTAATCATAAATATTAGGTATATTTTAGAAATACACGTAGGGGCTGGGGGCATAACGCAGCGGTTAGGGCACTTGTCTAGCATATGCAAAGCCCTGTGTTCGATCTCCTACCACCACACAAAAATTAGTTGGGCATGGTGGTGCAAGCCTGTAATGCTAGCACTTAGGAGGCAGAGGCAGGAGGATTGTCATATGTTTGAGGCTAGCCTGGCCTACGCAGTGAGTTCAGGACCAGCCTGGACTACACAGTGAGAAAAAATAAGACCCCTCCCCCCACCAATAAAAAGAACCCAAACAATCAAAAAGCACTTAAGCGTTTTCCAGCGTGGGGTGGGCAGAGTGGATAGCTGAAGGGTACAGCCATAAAAAGAAGTGTGCTCTCCCAGATCCTTATTTTCAGAATTCAGGGACCACTGGGCTCCTTAATGGTTGTGAAAGTGGCATTTCCAACTGATTTTTACGCTTGTTCCTTGTTTTTAGAAATCACCTTGCATTCTTTCCCACTTTTGATAGTCTTCCCTCCGCCAATGTGGGGATGCTTCCTCCTAATAACAGAACAACCCACGTACTAGAATTGAGTTCTTTCTCTGGGCGGGGCTCCTGGGTCTCATGGTTTTGTAGTCTTTCCACACACAGGGGTCTGGAGACCAGGGGCGGGGTGTCAACTTGGTCACCTGACCCTGCGGCGAGACACGTAGGCATGCAGCCCTGCAGAGTCTGGGCATCTCTCCATAACACCAGAGCCTCGACCCACATTTCATCCAACAGATTGGGAGATGAGTGCCACCAAGGAGACTGTTTGTTGCTGTTCCCGTGAGGAGGGGACTCAGCATGCCCCAAAGTGCAGGGCAAAAGGGGAAGCACTAGGGTTGTTCAGGAGGTGGGAGGAATGGGCAAGGCGTGACAGGCAGGCGTAGGGGTGGGTGGTTTGAATAGTTTCAGTGGACTCCAGGGCACAGGATTTGTCCCTAGTTGTCTGGCCTCTGGCCTTGGGGTGATGAGGGCAGGACAGTGGCTGTGAGCCAGGCAGTGGACTAGAAGGGGTGGCTGGATGCAGGCTTTGCACTGGCTGTTTTTTTCTGTGCTGGGGTAACTGCTACCTCTAGGGACTGACTAGCCCTGGGCAGGTTTCCAGGACTGTTCCCCAAAAAAGGGTCACCTGGGTTTAGGTGAGTGTGTTAGTTGGCTTTCCTATCACTAAGACAACATGCCCAACACTTGTAAGCCGAAGGAGGACAGATTTAACTTGGCTTCCACGTTAAGGGGACTCAAGTTCATGGCTGGCTGGCTCTAAGCCAGGAACACAAAGGCAAAAAGATGTGATGGAGGAAGGACATGTGGTGGCCAGGAAGGAGATGAGGGGAACAATGCCAGAGAGGAAGGAGTATGGGACCAAACAGGGCACCCACAGTCATGTTTCCATGACCCTTCCAGACACACCCAGAAGGGTGTCACATCAAGGGTGTCAGAAGACCACAAGATTGAAAGTCTGGCTTACGGCTTACCACTCCTCCAGTGTCCTTGGGGAGCACTGGACTGTTCTGTGCTGAGAAGCACCATGAGCCCTGAGAAAGTCCTCTTATCTTGAAAGTAAGTGTCCTCTCTCAGAATGTGGGTCTCCTGTGTCTCAACACAGACCTCCAGGTGGCCAGGAGAGTTGGAAGGCCTTTCCTGTGAGGTCAATGGCGTAGTCCTGAAGGGTGGCATCCATGGGGGCCAGAGACAAACGTTAGAAAACATGTATGTCTTTTAGTTGAACATTCATCGAAAGACACTTTTCTGACAGCAAGTAGTACCATGGTCACAATTCTGCAGGATCCCTCCAAGCCATCCTGAAGGACTTTCATTGCTAGTCCTATTTCCAGGTGAGCCTGAGGCTTGTAGATCTCTGCTTCTCCTTGACACACGAGAGAGATGGGCGGCCTGTCCAGATGGGTCCCTCCTTGCCAGGGTGCTCTCTTCCACACACAGCCTCCGTGGAAGGCAAAGGTGGAGCTTGGTTTCACGCAGCGCTCTGGTTTTCAATGCAGAATACCCTGTGGCTCCAAAAGCAGGTAATTTTGCAGGGACTCTGGCAAGGGTAACAGGGGCACGAGGTGAAAGCACTTTTTCCCAAACAGTTTGCGAATGGCACAGCGGCAGAGATGCTGCAGGCAGCGCGGGGTGCGGGCCAACGTGAAGAGAGACTGGTAGAAGGTCTTGTGCATCTACAAAGGAAGCAGGTGGATTTTAATGCAGTGCACGGAACCAACAAGTGCGCCTTCCTCAGCTGGCCACTGATGGAGCAGGTCATCCTACGGTAGCTTGCTGACAGCAGGTGGCCATGGCACAGAGGTGTTATTTGGAAGGGCTCTCCTCTACCCAGAGGGTTGGTATAACTTTCTAAAGCATGGCTCCCGCTGAGTTAGGGGAAGTTGGTTTGGGGTGATTTCACGCAATCCTGGGAATCTTCCTGAATCCTGCCCTGCTCCTTTGCACAGAAGTCCTGCGGCTCCAGGAGTGGCCCTGTTGACCTGAAGCTGCCTTGACAAGCCCTTCCCCATGGCCGGAGACGGCTCAGAAGTCCAGGCCTAGCCCGCCAGTGCACTCACTGCTCTGTGTGTGCACTGTGCAGCTGCAGGACAGTGGACTGCGAATGAAGGGAGATTATGCAGAGCCTGGGTGTCCAGACTTCGGGCTTACCTGGGCAACAATGGGGAATTGTCGTGAGCCAGGATCCAAAATTGCATACAAAAATATCTCACACTGTTTTAAGAGAATTCATGGAATTGTGTTGAGATGCATGCAAAGCCATACTGGGCTGCGTGCAGCCTGCTGTGGGGCTGTGGGTTGGAGTAACTTGATCTTCAGCTTTTGGAAAGAAATGTTCTCACTCTTTATAACTGACAGTCACCAGCAGATTTTGTTATATAAGGATTTAATGCCTGCTGCTGGGTGTCATATCTTGAGTCATCAGCAGCTGACGGCCACATACAGGGCCTGGTTGGCATGTCGAGAAAAGGAGCCAGGGTCTGTGGATTCAGGCAGCTCTAGTGTCTTCTTTCTTGGGACACTGGTCACCTGAGCTGTGATGCTCCTCAGGCCAATGTGGGTTAGATTTTGGCTCCTTGCAGCCCACAGCACCTCTGGAGAGTCTGAGTGAGCTGGGTTCAAGGACCCCTGAGGATACCAAAATCCACAGATGCACCAGTTCCTTCTTGAAATGGTGTAGTATTTGTATGAGTGTGGGACCAGACAGGGTAGATGAATTATTCCTAGTACAACAAAATCGCAATGCTGTGTCATTTAGTGAAGAATAACAAGAAATAAAAGTGTGCACCTGCTCAGTATGGATACACTGCCCCCCGATATATCAGGCCCATGACTGGTCAGAGATACAGAAGCAGCAGCCAGGGACGTGAGGGGCTGACTGTGTATTGACTTTCTCCTGGCTGTGTGATTACTGAGCCTCCAAAAGCAAACCAAGATATGTGCAATTATGTCCCCCGCCTCCTTCCTTTAGATGTTTTATAATACTTCCTGAATATGAGTGTAAAAATCTACCAAGCGAGTAGAAAGAAAAAAGTACACATCAAACAAGGCAGGTCTGTACCTGGTAGACGTCATCGGGGATCACCTCCTTCCAGGACTCAGACACGTGAAGCTGAGTGTAGGAGTTGAAAAGGACCTCAATGACAGCAGGGGCCAGTGCACAGGTCCTCAGCACCTAGTGGGAAGAAGGGGAGACCCACTGTGGGGTGGCCAGGGTGAGGTCCACGTGGAAGAGGGTGGGCCATGGGAGGACACATCTGGATTTCATGACTGCACCCCCTCCTGTCACCCAGGGAAGAGTGATGGGGACAGCACAGTAGGGTTGCTTCTGGTCAGTGAGACAAACCCAGCTACACCAGGGGTGCCCTCATCTTCAGGATGGCCCTTGTGGAAAGTTTGGGCACAGGGCTGAAGCAATCAGTTTCCCAGGGAAGGTGATGCTGGCTTGGCAGACCCCCCACCTCTAGAGAGCTGCTCAGGGAAAAGGAATGAAGTTCCGCTGGAATTTTGGCCTGGGGACAGTGTTCCCTATATCTCATCTCAATTTTCTAATGTCAGGAAAGTGAGAACGGGGTAGGGGAGAAGGATTGTTTTGCTGTTGAATTTTCTCTTGACTTGGCTCTTAATTTTTTCAGTCCCTACTGGCAAAAATTCCTGTTTTCTTATTTGCAAATTTGTAATTTGAGCCTGACAGTTTCATCATAAAGATGGGAACACTATTTGCTTTTGAAAAATAAGATTTTTGTGTCATGGAAAAATGTGAACATACACATTTAGTTTATAGCAAATTCCACATATCCTATTTCCCATCTGTAATTATTTCAGTGTGTCTCTTAAAGGGCTTTTTAGAACAATCACAAACATGACTATTTATTGTAGAACCTTGGTGCTACTGAATATGTAATTCAGTGTTTAAATTCACACATTTCTCTTAAGTGCCATTACACTAACAAAACAATCTGTTTGGTTGATGTGACTATGCTTAGGTCTCGTTCTTGCTTTGGGACATTTATTTGCGTGGACACTGCGCTCTCCGCCCTGCAGCTCCACACAGGTTCCCGTGGGGGTCTGGAACCTGCTGCTCCCTCCTCCTGTCTCCCACCAACTGGTTGTTGGACTTAGCAGCTTGACAAAAATTTAGACTTTGATTTTGGAAGGGGCCAGGCTGCTTCCTGGCTCTCTTTTCTGTGGTCTCAGTGTACCAAGCGTTGTAAGATCGTACTTCCTGTTTCTTGAGAAAGCAGAAATTACGTGGGCTTCCCAAGGCAGTATGTACGTGCCACAGGCCACAGTCAGAGCCGAACGCTAAGCCCAGCCTGAGGTGGCTGCTGGGCCTCCGAGCAGAGTCAGTGGGAACATCATGTGAGTCCCTCATGAAGCCTGCTGTCCTCACAAATCGACTCGCTTCTTCAGTGTCAGATCGAAGACTCCTTTAAAACACAGAAAGTCAAAACAGATTGTCCTACTTAAACAATGTTCTGCTTTACAACAGCGAGAAAGCAGTATGTATTCAGTAGAAACCATACTTTGAATTGTGAATGTGGGTCTTTCCCAGGTCTGGTGACACTGGTCCCTTCCTGTTTTGCAGTGCTGGGCACTGCAGTGTCCCCAAGCTCCACATCAGCCCCAGGATCACCGGAGAGCCAGCTTCCATTACCACACTACTGTGCTGATAAGCTCTGATGCTCAGTATGTTTGGGGTGTTCAGTGCATCTTCGACTTATGCCATTTTCAACCGATTATAACCTTATTGGGACATAACCCCATTGCAAGTTGAGGTGCCTCTGTACGACAAAAAGGGTGATTACTTCACATATCATTCTGTAGCTTGAGATTTTTTTCCCATTTAAAATAGATTGTAAACACTTGCAAAATTATAAATGAGCATTTGGAGATTGTTTTTGTGGCCGAACATTTTATTTTGAAATTTAAATGGATTAACTAGTCAATGAAATAACTATGTAACTCGTCTCAGTATTTTTTGATGGGATAATGGTTATCCTTTAACATCATTCTATTCCTTTTGCTCCAACCCTTCCTTCCTTCCTTCCTTCCTTCCTTCCTTCCTTCCATCCTTTCTTTCTTTCTTTCCTTTCTTTCTTTCTTTTCCTGTACTAGGGGTTGAACACAGAGGTAGTCTGGATCAGTCACCCCTGCTAACACTGTAACTCCCTTTTTTGCTTGCTGGTTTCGTGGTACAAGGAGGCCAAAATGACCGGGGGAAGTCTCAACTTCCAGTTTTGTGGATTTGTTCCTGTGTCTCCTGGTACAAGCCTTCCCCCTTCTGGACCTAAGTCTTCTAGACCAGTAGAGCAGGAGGTTGCGGGGACAGGAAGCAGAAATTTTGTTAATGGGTCACTGGGGGTGACGGTGAGTGGTACCATCCTTGCCTCCACCCCTTGATTCCTGAACCCGTGAATTCTGGCTAAGGGAGAGACAGTGCCATATTTGGTTGCTGATTCAGAGCATACACTGTCTTCTGAAGAACCTTGCCCCAACCCTGCAAGGTATTACCACCTAGCTGACGCTGTCATTGTGTCTTCAGAAGGCCTTTCCAGTGTTCTATCAGTCCAGCTGCTTCTACGGTATATCCCCTACCTTTATCGCATTTTATTTTGAGACAAGATCTTGTTAAGTTGTTACTATATCCACACTGGGTTTATTTATGATCCTCCTGCCTCAGCCTCCCAGATTGCTGGGATTATAGGTGTGTGCTACTATACCTGGTTTCTTTCTTCCTTCCTTCCTTCCTTTCTTTCTTTCTTTCTTTCTTTCTTTCTTTCTTTCTTTCTTTCTTTCTTTCTTTCTTTTGGCTTGAACACATGTTGTTTCTTTTTTAAAGTTTTTTCCCCCATTTTATTGATATGTATAAGTGCAGAATTTAAGGTTTACAATGGAGTTGAGCATTTTGTGCACATACGTATCTTGTCAAAGTGACAAGGGCTTCCCCGCTCTCCTTTTGCCCCTCCCCCTACCCTCCCTTCCCTACCCTTCACCCCTCCCCCCCTTTGCTTTGTCTTTCATTTAAAGTTCCATGTACCTGGTTTCTCAATTCCTAGAAATGGAATTGCCTGGTCAAAGAGCATATTATTTAAAACTTTGAAAGCATCTTATTGAATCGTAAGTGCATAAATTGGTCCACTTTTTGAAGAAATGAGTAAGAGAATATCTTTATCTTCCTGCCCACAGCACAACACTGGGTACTTAACTTTGATAGCTATAATACGGATGATTTACTTTTGTTTTGGCTAACTACTTTTATAAATTGCTAAATTATGTTGTTTGCTCACTTTTCTATTGGTGTGTTCATTTTTTTCACTGATTTACAAGAATACTTTATTTTCCAAGCAGACAAATATATTTGCAAATAAATGGCATTTTTTCTTCCTTGCTATTAATATTTCTCATTTCTCTTTCTTCTATGTTGGTAAGAGCTTTTAAGTTCAATGTTAACTAACAACATGGACAGAAAGGGATAAGCCTATCTTGTTCCTAATTTTAAGAAGATTGTGTCTAATGTTTCATCATAACCATAATCTTGGATATTAGTTTCAGAAAAATACCTATTCTGAGTTCAGGATGTACCTTTCTAGTACCAGAATACTACAAAGTTTAAGATTTAATTTTATTTTTCCCTTTATCTAGCCAAACTATAGAAAAAATATCTTCCCAGTATATACCTATTTTTGTCTTTGTAAAATAAGCCTTATTTGGTTATTCTTCTCTGTATTATCCATCAAGTAAATTAAATATGTCATTACATATTAGGTATTTATATACTATATGATACTATATGTATCATACATACTATAAAATTATCATGTATGACATAATGGTAAATTTAATTTGCTAATTTTACATCTCTTAAATTTATTTTTTAGTCTTATTTCTTGAGTATTTCTTACTAGGTTTTAGTATCACTTTGTGTTTACTTAGGAGAGCTGTATGAAAAATTTCAATCTTTTTAATACTTAGGAATATTCTTAAGAACTAGACAGTTATTTGAATTGAGTCACTATAGTTTTTATTTTTTTCCCCAGGTGCTGGGGGTGGAATCCAGGGCCTCCCCCATCCTAGGCAAGTGCTCTACCACTGAGCTACATCTTAGCCCATGTTCAAGCTTATATTCAATTGCATGTGATAATTTGATATTTTCAGTTTCTTTCATAAGTACTGGTATACTTTAGTTTGATGTCTTCTGAAATAAAAACCATCTATATTTTCCTGAACAATGATAATTATTTTAAAGAAATATAACATTGTGCATGTATCAATGAGGGTCAAACAGGAAACCGATGGTCTATCTGATGCAGGATAATTCGCTTGTCAACCCGGGGCTAGTTAACCAGGCATGGCTTTACTGTCATCCCTGGGGACCCTGTGCAGCTCCCAGCTTTAAATGCCACCCATTTGTCTCTGACCCTCAAAAGCATTTCTCTTTGTGGATCAAGTCTCTCTCTCTCTCTCTCTCTCTCTCTCTCTCTCTCTCTCTCTCTCTCTCTAGCCTAGCCCTGGGCTTGACTATCCATCTCCTTGCTTTGAATCCCCTCTTGGCTCTATCTCATGCTCAACACCTTGAAAGCAGAGCTAGGTGGTGCCTACCTGCTGCCCAGCCCATGACTTCTCGGCAGCTGGCACACCCATCCTTCTCGTCTCACAGACTCAGAATCTTGAGGTCATCTTGGTCTTCCCTGTTTCTCTCCCACCCTTCATCCAGTCTAGCAGGAAATCCTGTGGGCTCAGATCCACTCCTTCATCCCTGCCACCCTAGTCCCTCATGTGGATCTTGGCATCAGCCTCCAACTTTCCTCCTCTCCTCTTTTCTCCTCCTCCTGAGGTCTCTTCCTGAGATGGAAATACAATGACCTTACAAGGTATTAGTGAGGTAAGGCCAGTCCTCTGCTCAGATGTACCCAGTGGCCAGTCACGACAGTGTCCTCTAAGACCCTTCCCAGCCCGTGCCTACTCCCTCACCATCTATGATCCAATTTCTTACTGCCATCTTGCTGGCTCCTCTGACTGCAGCCACCTTGGTCCCCTGCTGCTCCTCAGGCAGGTCCCTCAGCCTCAGGACACAGACCGGCTGCTCCTTTCTGGGCCAGCTCTTCCCAGGACCTCTGCATCATGAACTGCCTGATCTCTTTCAAGTATTTGTTCAAAAGTTGCTGACCCTACCTACTATTCTTTAAATTGCAACCACTTGCTTCTTTTCTCTGTAAAAGTTGTCAGAATCAAAATAAAGTCCTTTCTGTGAATTGTTTCCCCAGTGCTGAGAATTGAACCCAGGGTTCCATGCATGCCAGGCAGATGTTCTGCCACAGAGCTATGTCCCTAGCCTCTTGCTTCAGACAGATAACAACAAAAATGTAAAGCCAGGAGGCTCTAAATAAAGGATTCTCATCCATGATAATAACTATCACTGAAGACTGTTAGAACCACAACCTTTCAGAGAGACCACCAGAGGGTGGAGCTCAGCGGTTAACGGGCTTACATGGCAAGCACAAGGCTGTGGATTTGATTTCTCCAGAACCACATAAGCCAGACACAGTGATGCACGCCTGTAAATCCAAGCATTTGGGAGGATGAGGCAGGAGCATTGTCATTTGTTGGAGGCCAGCCTGGGCTAGTGAGTTCATGATCAGCCTGGGCTGCAGAGTGAGACTCTGTCTCAAAAAAACCAAAGCAACCAACCAACCAAACATCGTCCCCCAAATAAACCAAAACCAAACCAAACCTTCTGCACAACAACTATCTGTCCGACTTCAAACTGATGTCACCTTTGTTGTTAATCCTTATGGCCAACAACTATTGTTTCAAAATATCTTGTGTGATTCTCCTAATTTTTGCCTTTAAAAACCTTTTTGCTGTAATTTGAATGCACTCATGGTTTACTACGGCACATGCATTCTCTCAGCAGTGCTCTGCTGTTCCCAATAAGTATGGCTATTTTTAGGGGAACCTCTCTCTCTTTGTTACTCATGGGGCCCCCCTATAGTCCTAATCATACTACTGGCTGTTTGTTTTAATGACTGTCTTCCTTGTTGGGATGCAGGTTCCACGAGGGCAGGAATACGCCCCCCTCCCTCCTTGATCTCCCACTTGTCCCAAACACCTCGCATACCGCTGGTGTATGACTGATGCTCAGCAGATATTTGTTGAATAATTATTTAAACTGAAGTACTTTTCTGTTCTTCTCAAGAAGGCATAAAGGGGGCATATTTTCTGAGCCTTTTATATCTAACAGTGACTCTCTTTTCCTTTGCCACCAAGATTAAAGCTCTCATGGTTGAATTTAATATTCGAGGGTATAAACTTTTTCTTTCAAAATCTGTAGATGATATTTCATTGTTTCATGCTAACATTACAGCAGAGATATCTGAGTTCAACATGACTTTTATCACTTCAGGGATAACCTGTTTTCTGTTTTTCTGTTTATGGGATTTTTCCATGTCTAGCAAGAACATTTTTACTAACATGTGTATGTTTCCTGTCACTCAGTTGTAGATAATTCCCACTTCACTTCTAATTAAAAGTTAAGAATTGCAGAGGCAGCTACATTTTCTTCTAGTAAGCCTTTGGTATGATATTCTCACCTCATCTTCAGAAAATCACTTATCTGTAGGATGGCTCTCTCTTCTGTCCTGCATGTACGCCACTTTCTCTTTTAGCTTCTTGGCTCTGCTCTTCTTTTGCCCTTAAAACCTTTCATCATTAGTTTTCCTTAAGAGTAAACATTGTTTTGACCTACCAATCCAGATGGTAAGTTAAATCAAATCATGGTCATTCCATTCACCTTGCCAATTACTGGTTCAGGAAATGGCAGGTTTAAGCCAACTGGGGAAACTTCAGGGATTCTTAAAAACAATGAAGTCACTGGATATGAGCCAGGAAGTCAGTTGACCCAGCTGTTGATGGCAGCCATCTTGTGGCCAAGACAGGAGCCACTCTGAAGACAGAGGTAACTCGAGGATGGGACAGAGACCTAGAAAGCCAGGTCATCACTATGCTGTCATCAGGCTCCCAAAATGGCCAAGCCTGAAACTTCTGCCCTTCTTGTTAGGTGAGATAACAAAAATACATTTCCTTATTTTAACCACTTTGAGTTGGATAGTCTGTTACTTGTGGCTGAAACTTTCCATTTATATGGGAGCCCAGTTAGGCAGAAGAAACCACTGTAGGTATTTCAACTAGAGAAAATGAAACACATGGAATTGACTTTACAGGTAACTGAACTGCTGAGAAGCCATCGAGGGAAGGTGATGTAGGCCAGAGATGGACAAAACAGAAATGTGTTGCTGTCATTAGTGCTGAAGATGTTGCCAGAGTCCTGAGACCAGGGCTACCCAGCAGAGGCTGAAATTAAGTCAAGTCCAGGGCTCCCCACCCGGGGATGGGACCATGAAGAGAGGGGCATCTCGGTGGGGGCTGAATCACAAGGATATGCCACACCGCCAGGGCAGCTGCCACGGGCAGAGGAGGAGGAGGCAACTTGGTCTTTCCTTTCCTCCACTTCAGCGGCTTGTGTTTTCTCAAGTCCCTGTACTTGGTCAGAAGTAGTTGCTTTGGGACTTTGAGTTCACTCAAAGAGGGCTAGCCTCTTTCTCCAGTTAGTCACAGTAACAGCAGAAGCTGGCCTAGTGGTACACCAGTGGATCAGATAGTGCCCTGGCTGGGAAGTGAACCCAAGGCTTTCCCACTGATCCCAGCCATATTTTGTTTTTAACTGTGAAACAGAAACAGGATCTTGCTAAAATGCCCAGGTGGTCCTTGTGATCCTCCTGCCTCAGCTTCTGAGAGTGCTGCGATGAGACTCGTGCATCACTACTCCCTGCTTGACTTATATAATTGATTTTTTCTTTATGAATCATTTCTGCCTTTAGTTTCCTTAATGTCTAATTTAATCTATGACAGTGTTCCCACTTTCCTGGTGTAACTTTATCATCTTCATTTTCCTTTGAGTGTCATTCCATTGAATCTCTGAGATGATTCTGTTTTTACAGGTCACAGAGACTCTGTCTTCTACTCCAGAGATGATGGCACACAATTTTTGAGGGTTTCTTTCAGATCTGATGAAAGAGAATGGATTTCCTCTCTATTTTTTGGACGGTGTGCCATTTCTCTTTTTCTGGCCCCTCTTTTCTCCCACAAATCATTAATTTTCTTTCCCCCTTCCTTCCCCTCCCCTCCCCACCCCTCCCCTTCCCACCCCCTC